>PVIY010015953.1:0-52765 GCA_004026745.1 Myrmecophaga tridactyla
ATAGTTATGAAAAAGTAATGGAGAGCTGATAATGGACCTTAAGCAGAGGAACATGTAATAATCTGTTTTTAGTATTGGTTTATGTGGTAGCTGAGTTATATACCCCAGACAAATGGGTCCTTAATCTTAATTCCATTCCTGGGTGTGAACCCATTGCAAATAGGACCTTTCAAAGATGTTATTTATAGGTGAGGTATGGCTGACTGAATCAAGATGCATCTTAATCCTGTTACTGGAGGTATTTAAAGAGAAGGGAAGAATCGGAGGCTGGAAGTCAATGGAATAAATGAGAAAGGAAAGGACTTTGCAATGTGGCATGAGGCCGGGCTGCAAACCAAGGAACCCCAAGGATCACAGCCAGCCACCACCAGAATGTTAGACTTTAGGATGAAAGCATTGGCTTGCTGACACTGCAACCTTAGACTTCTCTTTGACTAAAATCCATGAGCCAGCATTCCCATTGTTTAAGCCAACCCACGGTGGGGTATGTCATAGCATTTTCATTTAATAAATGATTGAAACTAATAGCTGCTAAATCCTAGATACAATTTTCATAATGATTTAGAGGGAAAAAATGTTATTTTGTTGTGAATAAACATTCAGTTTATGAACTTTAAAAAATGCCATTTGAAGGGGGTGCAAGAGTAGTTCAGTGGTAGAATTCTCGCCTGCCATGCGGGAGAACGGGTTCGATTCCCAGCCCATGCACTTCCCCAATAAAACAAAACAAAAGCAAACAAGCAAACAAACAAACAAAAATTCAATAAATGATGCTGCAATAACTGGATACTCACATGGAAAACGAATGAAATGTGACCCCGACAAAACAGCATATCAAAAAAAAATGCCAATTAGAAAGTGTGACTTGATTTGCAGTAATTTGCTTATAGATAACACCTCTAAAAGGTATCTTTTCTGTCTTTATTAGGAGAAAGGAAATCTACTAACAGGATATAACAGTGGAAAAAGCAGTTAAATTTACTTCCTGTCATATCAATAGCATAGGAAATCAGCATGGTAGCACAGAGTTGGGTTAATTCAGGTTACTAAAAAAAAGAAAGAGGAGATATTCATCGGTATTATTATCAACCTACATAAGGAAAAAGGGAAGAACAAGCAATGGTCTCCACAGCCATATGAAACTCAGAAGGTCTTAGAAAGTCAATGAAGAAACCCAGCAGCTCCTGCTGGTACAAAGGGTGAGCTTGTGAGTCATCAAGCCATCCATTCCTTCCTACAGTGTGACCTGGTCATGCATGTGGCTCAATTTAATCCTCTTTCCTTTTCCTGAGGCAGAAGAAAGCCTGTGTCCAATCGATGTTCTTAAACACAGTGGCTAAGTGCATGGGCTCTATGAGCTGGGACTCAGCACCAAGGGATTGAGAAAACCTTCTAGACCAAAAGGGGGGGGAGAGAAATGAGACAAAATCAAGTGTCAATGACTGAGAGATCCCAAACAGAGTCGAGAGGTTATCCTGGAGGTTATTCTTACGCATTAAATAGATATCACCTTGTTAGTTAAGGCATAACAGAGAGGCTGGAGGGAACTGCCTGAAAATGTAGAGCTGTGTTCCAGTAGCCATGTTTCTTGAAGATGATTGTGTAATGATATAACTTTCACAATGTGACTGTGTGATTGTGAAAACCTTGTGTCTGGTGCTCCTTTTATCTACCTTATGGACAGAAGAGTAAAATATATGGGTTAAAAATAAATAAATAATAGGGGGAACAATGTTAAAATAAATTTAGTAGGTTGAAATGCTAGTGATCAATGAAAGGGAGAGGTAAGGGGTATGGTATGTATGAATTTTTTTTTCTGTTTTCTTTTAATTTCTTTTTCTGGATTGGTGCAAATATTCTAAGAAATGATTATGATGATGAATATGCAACTGTGTGATGATATTGTGAATTACTAATTATATATGTAGAATGGAATGATCATATGTTAAGAATGTTTGTTATATTTTTCAAACATTTTTAAATTAATAAAAAATATATATACAACTGTTTAAAAAAAAGAATGTTCATATTGTAAAAAAAGAAAGAAAGAAAAAGAACATGGGCTGTGTAGCAAACAGCACTTGGGTTCAAATTCAGACCCTGCCTCCATGAGACAAGGGAGAAAAGATCTGACTGGGTCTTTTTTCAATGCATTACAGCCCATTCTTATTTGGCAGAAACCTCCCAGCATGTTGCAGGACTAACCAGGCAGCTCCTTGGGTGGGCCTCAGTCCTTGGGGAATTAGTTACATGATGGGATGTATAGCAACCTGTGGATAAGAAGTCACCCCTGGCTGCTTTTCTCAGAAGGAGGCCAAAAAGCAGGTAGGTACTCAGGGATGCATGGCCTCCAGAGATGTGTGTCAGATCTGGAGAGTTAACTGATAAAAGAAACTAAACAACATAAAATGAAGTTAAGCATAAAGTTTAGGAAAAATCAGGAAAACACTCAATAAATAAAAACCTATTGCTATGGGTGGCATCACTGAACATTTATATACTTTTTTCTTTTCTTTTTTAAATACAAAATTCCCATATATAAAAAGTCAAGTTAAGAAATGTCATAGGACCCTATACAGGAACTGTTTAAAAAGTTGAAAAAGGGATCTGACTTCGAGTAGAGATATGAAAGAAGCTGATTTGAATAGGATTAAAGTATATCAGAAATACAGCGTAATGGATGATATGGTCCATATTTTCAAACTTCAACTTCTGTGTGAGAACAAAGAGAGAGATGTTTATTTGGTGCAAAATTTATATTTTGAGAAGGGCATTTCCTAATTTAACTTGTATGGTCAGTTTAGTTGAACACCATAAGTATATGGAATCTTGAATAGAGTGTGAGACTTTGTTGGCTTGTCCAGGTTAGTATAATATATCCCAGAGTAATTTGGGTAGTGAATAAAGAAATATTTGCAAGGTCCCCTTGGGGCACTGGAGAGAAAGGAGGAAATATTCAACTTCCCCATCTGGAGAATTACTGATATTTTTGAAGGCAGTGGAGACAACCAAATCAATGGGCTGAGCCCTCAATCTTGGGATTCAGCCCTATGAAACTTATTCCTGCAAAGGACAGGCTAAGCCTATTTAAAATTAGCCCTAAGAGTCACCCCCAGAGAACATCTTCTGTTGCTCAGATGTGGCCTCTCTAAGCTGGTGTGGCAAGAGAACTCATTGCCCTCCACCCCCTTTGTGGGACATAACTTCCAGGGGTGTAAATCTCTCTGGCAACGTGGGACAGAAATCCCGGGATGACCCGGGACCCAGCATCAAGGGGTTGAGAAAGCCTTCTTGACCAAAAGGAGGAAGAGAGAAATGAGGCAAAATAAAGTTTAAGTGGCTGAGAGATTTCAAACAGAGTCAAGAGGTTATCCTGGAAGTTGTTCTTATGCATTAAAAAGATACCGCTTTTAGTTTATGGTGTATCGGAGTGGCTAGAGAGAAGTACCTGAAACTGTTGTGTTCCAGGAGCCTTGATTCTTGAAGATGATTGTATAGCAATACAGCTTTTACAAGGTTGCTGTGTGATTGTGAAAACCTTGTGTCTGGTGCTCCTTGTAGGTAAGGTATGGACAGATGAGTAAAAATTATGGATAAAAATAAATAAATAATGGGGGGACAAAGGTTAAAATAAATTGGGTATATTGAAATACCAGTGGTCATTGAGAGGAAGGGGTAAAGGGTATGATATGTATGAGCTTTTCCTTTTTTCTTTTTATTTCTTTTTTCTGGAGTGATGCAAATGTTCTAAAAAATGACCACGGTGATCGTGCTGGTTTGAATCTGTGGTGGACCCGAGAAAAGCCATGTCCTTTAATCCTCATTCAATATTGCTGGGTGGGAGCTTTATCGATTATCCATGGAGATGTGACCCACCCAATTGTGGGTGGTAAATTTTGATTAAATGGTTTCCATGGAGATGTGTCTCCACCCATTCAAAGTGGCGTTGCTTACTGGAGCCCTTTAAGAGGGAACCTTTTTTGGAAAATGCTTTAGAGCTGACCCACAAGAACCCAGGCAGCCAGAGACCTTTGGATTTGAAGCAGGAAGACATCTCTGGGGAGTTTCATGCAATAAGAAGCCTGAAGAGAAAGCTAGCAAACGTTGCCATGTTCACCATGTGCCTTTCCAGTTGAGAGAGAAACCCTAAACTTCATTGGCCTTCTTGAACCAAGGTATATTTCCCTGGATGCCTTAGACTGGACATTTATATAGTCTTGCTTTAATTTGGACATTTTCACAGCCTTAGAACATGTAAACTTGCAACTTAATAAAATCCCCTTTTTAAAAGCCATTCTGTTTCTGGTATATTGCAATCTGGCAGCTTACAGACTAAAACAGTAATGAATACACAACTATGTGATGATATTGTGAGCCACCGATTGTACACCATGTATGGACTGTTTCTATGTTAAGATTTATCAATAAAAATATTTTTTAAAAAAAGAAATGTCATAGGATTGGTGGTGAGAGTAAAACTTCGTTTTTTTATGAAAAAGTTCAAACATCACAATTAATGAGAAAATAATACAATAATTCCCCATCTACCCCCCAACTTCAACAACTGTCAATGTTTTGACAGTTATCTTTTATCTATGTCTTTGCCTTTTTTTTTTGCTCATGTAAAAAAAAGAATAACAAGGTTAAAAGTTCAGCTGTCAAAGAGGGAGCGTTAAGCTTCTCTAGTGTCTAAATTTTCTTTACGGCACTTTTTTCTTTCCATTCCACAGCTGGCACCCAAATTCTAGTGATGGACTTGGCAATGTCTCTTCTCATGACCTCAATTAGAAATAATCCCTTTATTTTTCTCCCTGTCTCCGAACAAGGAAAAGGTAACTTAGGTTCACAGAAGTCTGGGGATTCCACACATCTGCAAATCCCCAGAAAATGGATGAAAAAAGTTTTACATTTGTTTATTATATAGGGGGTTCCAAAATTTCTATCAGATTCTTACAGGGGCCTAATAGCTACAGAAGGTTAAGAACCTTTGCCTTTCTATACCCTGAAGCCTGACACACTTTCTCACATCCCTTAGCCACTTCTCCATATCAAAGTCCTAAGCCTATCACCGCTTGCCTGCCGGTCTCACCTATAACGGACTTCCCTCATATTTTCTTGCAGAACTTCAAGTCAGTTTTATATTTATCACAATTCTGCTTAACTCCTATCCACTCAAGAAGTATTTATTAGGTTCCTAATATATGCGAGGCATTACACTATACGTATTTAGGTGTGTTCTGTCTCGTTTTGCCCGGTTAGAAGAGGACAAAAAACATTACAGTATCCATTATGTATCCTGCATTCAAGGTCATCCTGTAGCCGTTGCTTTCTCTGCTGAATGGAAACAAAAAAGAGCAGTGACATTTTCTGTAGGCTGGTATTTAGTTCAAGAAGAACATGTAAAACTAGGCTCAGAATTTTTTTTTTCCTTCTAAAGGGGAGGAAAGATGTTTGCAGAAATAAGAAAAACTATTCCACAATCACCAGCTATAGCAGCCCTCTTGGTTAAGATAACGATCGCTATCTATGGGAGAGATATAAGTATGTCTCCGCAAAAAAAAAAAATCCTTGAAAAAACAAATCAGCATGAGGCTCCCCGCCCCCCATAGGGGTCAGAAGCATCGACCTCATACAAACAGGTCAGCAGAGCAGCTACCAAACATGCTAATTGCTCGTATTGGGACACGTGCATCTTTTAGCGTGCATAGGTCCCTAATGATAACGGAGGCGTTTAATAATGGGGCTGGAGGATTATTACGCTAAGGTAACGCCATCGTCGCAGAAGCAATAGGGGGAGGAGGGCTCTGTGTCCAATCTAGGCAGAAACTTCTAACCTCAATTGCACCCCTCCTTCGTTGAGACGCTACTTTGAAGGGGCTCGTTTTGCAGAAGTCTTCACGGATTTAAAGCACGCTGTTGTGAAAAGTTCCGGAAAGCCTGGGCAGTGGCACCTTGAGTCTTTCTAACCCCTGTGACCTCTAGTTATCCCTTGTACCCCAGGTGCCCAGTGGGGACAGTGCCACTGAAGTAGGTGACTGCAAGGATCAAATGAGGAAGAAAAAAAAAAAAAAAAAACAGGCTCAAAGCGTCACGCAGTTGCGGGACGTTATCACCCCAGGCAGCGCGTTGCTGCGCTCCGGGCCGGCCCAGGTGTACCCGCCCAGCCCGAGGAACAGAAGAGAAGGTCACCCCCATTGGGCGAGGCCAAGCCTCCCCCCACCCCCAGCCTTCCCCCTGCACCTTCAGGCGAGCGTTCCCAGCGCGGGGGGGGGGGGGGCGTCGAGGCCGACACTCCCCCCCCTGGCCCCGCTCTGCCTCCGCGCCCCTCCGAGGCTGCCGCCCCCT
This sequence comes from Myrmecophaga tridactyla, assembly GCA_004026745.1. Classification (NCBI taxonomy): domain Eukaryota; kingdom Metazoa; phylum Chordata; class Mammalia; order Pilosa; family Myrmecophagidae; genus Myrmecophaga; species Myrmecophaga tridactyla. The sequence goes on from PVIY010015953.1 coordinate 6,346, forward strand.
CTGCCCCGAACCGCCACGGTCCTCGCTCCGCGGGGACGCCGGAGCCCGAGCGCCGCCTGCCGAGACGTGAGGGCGGGTCAGGGCGGCCGAGCTGGAGGCGGGGTGCTGCGCTCCCGGGGCCGCGGGCGCTCACCCCGCCCCCACCCCGCTACTGCCGCGGCGGGCCGCCCGAAGCCCCCAGATCCCCCGGGCGTGGCGCTGCCCGCGCGCCCCGCGGGCTGGCGAGGCGTGGAGCCCGGCCGCGCCAGGGGGAGGATCTTGCAGAAAGGCCGTCCCCCGCCTCTGCCTGCGGAGCCTCGGCCCGAGAGGCCGGCCCCGGCCTCGCCGGAACTTCTGCCTCTTAAGGGGGCCCGGAGCTCGTTCCCGGGGACGCGCGCACACCCGGCCCGCGCGCACCCGGTGCCTCGCTACCCCCCGCGCGCTCTCTCCCGTCCTCCGTCTATTTTTATTATTATTATTATTTTTTTTTTTTCCTCTTCCCTTCATTCTCACCCTCTTAAAATCGGGCAAGGGGTGGAAGTGACACCCCGCCACAGGACACCCCGGGCTCTGATGCAAAAGCAGCTCATTTCCTCCGGCTCCCGGAGAGCATTTGCAACTGTCCGTGGTTCGGTAGACCTTCCCGCCCCCAGACCGTGCTGAAAGCGCCGGCTACGGCGACGCGGACAGCAGCGGTGGCCAGAGGGGAGCGGCGAGAAGGCTCTTCCCCACCCGGGTTCTGACCGCCCTGGGTCGGCCCTCCCGCCGCCGGCAGGGAGGAGGGGGCGCGCCAGGTCGCTTCCCGCGCGCTCCCTTCCCGGGACTCTGAGCACCTGGGTGAGTTCGTGATCTTCCTGTCTAACTCCAGGGGCTTCGGGTGACCTGTTTGCCTTGAAAACTTAGCCAAGAGCATAACCCGCGAGCCTGCCGGGCGGTAAGGGCTGCAGATGCCGGAGCCGAATATTGGGAACTCAAAACGGAAAGGAACACGTTTAATGTCTTGAGGGTCAACAGGGAGTTGTGTTCTATGGGGAGGATACGTGTATCTTTCCCTTTAAAGGTTATCTTTGGGGGCACTGATTTTTTTTTTTTAACTAGCAGGATAGGACACATTTAAGATAACTTTAAGCCGGAGAGTGTGTCAGAGTATTTTGTTAGTGGATCTGAAAGAACTTTTTGAAATAATCAAGGCTGACTATAAAAATGCAATTTAAGAAGGAATGCCAAAATGGGGTGGTAGGAGCTGTATAACATTATTTGTTGTATGTATATGCTTAGTGGTAAACGGTATAAACCTATGACGCTTGGTGTAGAAAGAGGATCATTTATGTGCAAAGCTTTGTATTGGGTGGTATGCATGAATTTGAATAAATACTGAACGTTTCCTGTGGGTAAAGAACTAGAATATATCTGTGTCGTTTTCATGTTAAGGTTATTGGCAATATCACTGATAAGGATTGGCATTGAATCTGTTTTGGCAGCTTAAAGGATTGTTATCCTTGTGACCTATTAGTGTACGGAATCCTTGCGCTTACTGGCTAATGAATGGTTAATTTGTTTTGAACTGTAGGGAACGGAGAACTCTTGGTTTTTCTGTTCCTGAAGCCTGGCTGAAAATGCAGTGTAAAGGACTCTGATATTGGTGAGCGGTGCCTGAGAGCAGGAGGACCAATTTAGAAGAGTGAAAGTGGCTCACTGTGGGCTCTTGATTGCATGTAACTTATTTTAAAGGAGACCCTGATGCGATGGAAAGTATTTTGTCACTAAGGAAACTGCACCAGAGAACTGCTGCTTCCTTTATGTATTTGGTCACAATTGAAAAGGGAACTCTGTAGACTCTTCCTGATTCAAAAGGAATACTGTTTCTAAAAAGGTTTAATACAGAGATGATGTTCTGGAGAAATAATTTGTCCTTTTCTGGGAGGGGGGCAGTATACAGGATCTTAATGTTGAGGAAAAAATACAACAAAATCCTTGTTGTCAGTGCATGTTGGTGTTCCAATATATACTTTTAAATGTAATTGATTCAAAGCTCTCACTGCAACTTTGCCCTTGGTATAATGCATTGTTAAAATTAGGCTGTCAGTAGTTGTCCGTGCAGTCTTACAGTTTTTTATTCGTAGATAAATGAGGAAGTGTTCTGAGAAGAGTGGCATGAAAGGATGAAGATACTGGGGAATTTAAAGACAGACTGAAGGAACTAAATAGTGAGCCTAATTCTGGGGTAGTTTGGCCCCTGCTATGTCTGAAAGTATAGTCATGCTAAATTGTCCTTCTGCTTTTGTCATTCTCTTCTCTTGATTGCAGAAGAAAGTACATTGCCTAGAATCCCTAGATAAGAGGTATTCAAAAGGAGTAAACAATTCACTTTGAGTACTTGGCTCCCTTTCAGAGAAACTGGTAATCACTTCAGAAAAGGGATTTTGGAGTTTGAACTAGAGGGAATCCCAGTTCCTGGCCATTTCCGGGTCTGTGAAACGGGCATCATGACGCCACCTGAGTGGGCAGTGAGAAGCAAACGTAAAATGCCTGTGTACACTGTCAAGTACATTGTGAACCACCCTAAAGAGTGGTTATGACAAGAAGTAGAAATCTGTTGGCTTCTCATCTCCCGGGGCAGTGGAGGAGTTGCCGCATAACTTCTAGAATCGAACTTTTAGGTACCTGGGTTGTGCCCAGTCCTGGTCCCCTTGGTCCTTCTCCGTTGTCCGTCGCAATCAAGAGGCTCGCACTCTCACACCTGCTTCTCCACCACTTGACAGGCCTCAGACCTGCCTGTGCTAAAGAAGTGCCAGCGATTGCTTTTGAGATAAGGAGGTAGTTAAAAGGAGGGAGAAATGGACCGATTGGAATCCTCAGATAGCATTTAAATGTTTCATTAAAAGAGTTTCTGTTCATGCCGTTTGACGAATGGTCCTCCAAAATAAAGACTCAGTGGCTGAGAGATTTCAGATAGAGTCAAGAGGTCATCCTGGAGGTTATTCTTATGCATTATATAGATATCCCTTTTAAGTTTGTGATGTTTTGGAGTGGCTGGAGAGAAGTACCTGAAACTGTTGAGCTGTGTTCCAGTGGCCTTGGTTCTTGAGGCCACTTGTATAATATAGAGCATTTACAGCATGACTATGTGATTGTGAAAACCTGTGGCTGATGCGCCCTTTATCCAGGGTATGCACAAATGAGTAAAAAAATAAGGACAATAAATAAATAAGTAATAGGGGGCATAAGAAGTGGAAAAAAAATTGGGTAGGCTCCAATGCTAGTGGTTAATGAGAGAGGGGGTAAAAGGTCTGGGATGGATGTTTTTTTCTTTTGTCTTTTTATGTCTTTTCTGGAGTGATGCACATGTTCTAAAAGTGATCATGGTGATGAATACACAACTATGTGATGATATTGTGAGCCATTGATTGTATTCTCTGGATGGACTGTATGGTGAGTGAAGAAACCTCAAAAAAAAATTTTTTTAAAGTATGATTCTCATAAAACAATAGTCATTCCCAGTTTTTCCATGGACAGTAAGAAAATGCAGCTATGGCCTATTGAGAACATCTGTTGTGATTTAGAGATGGAATATTTGGGCTCTGGGGATAAAATAGGGATGATATTCATTCGGTTTCTCAATCTCTCAGCATTCCTCAATTTTTCCCAAGGCACCCTGCTGAGTATTGGGGTTACAATGTCAAGAAACACAGACCTGACTGCTGACCCCTTGGACCTCATGTCTATTGGTCATAAACAGGTAAACCTATCATTAGGACATGCGCTATTGCTATGTGGGAAAAAAAAAATGTCCAAAGTACAGAAACAGAGACTCTGACCTGGGGGGGAGGGAGGTCAGCAATGCATCCTTTAGGAAGTGACATTGGGGTAGGGAAGGAGGGTGGGAGGGGAAGGAAGCTCACCTAACACAGAGTGAACAGCACCTGCGGAGACCCTGAGCATGTGTTGGGAGATGGGGAGAAAGTGGAAGGACAACTATCTTGGCAGAAGGGAAAAGACTAGGTGAGTGAGGCTGGAGCAGTAGGTGGTAACCATGATGTGCGGTCCAGTATTTTTCTTTTATCTAAGGATCACAGACTCAGTACAATTCTTCATTGTTTTGTGCAAAACTCTTCCCTCAGGCTTTTTTTTCAGACTACCATTGCATTATAAAAAGGATATGTGCAATCTTTTTTTTTTTAGCCAGTCAGAAACTAAACAAATATTTCCTATAATTGACTTGTTACTCAGCTTTTTGTGTTATTAATTGTCCGACTTTAAAAACGTTGGGATTAATTTCCTTTTGAATTCGAACAGATTTTTGTTTACAATACAAATGTTTGTGTATGTTCAGCTGTCCTCCAGATAGCCACTTTGAATCTCCTCGGCTCATAAAAAGATGTGGGGCCTGATACACTTGTATTTCTCACATGGAAAAGGCTTCTTGTGTCTTTATTTTGAGAAACGTGAACCCAGCTGGACCCTGCTGGGGCTGAGACCCTAAAAAGCAGCTTCCGCTCAGACACGCGCTCCCCTAGAGGGTGGTTCCTGGTGCCGGCATCACGAGGGGAGTTGGTAGATGTCCCTCTTTGCCTTGTGCCTGGTTTTAGTCTCTTTGCTTTTCACTGTTTCCTTCTCTCTTCCCTTCCTTTTTTCTTTTTGGTTTACTGTCACTCTCCAGGATATAATTTAGGTCCTCCAGTCATCCCCGTTGATTATTTGTCAGCCTTCGTAATTATGCTCTGGCTTCAATCTGGGGCCCTGATTCGGTTTGCTAAAGCTTCTGGAATGTAATGCACCAGAAATGGGTTGTCTTTTACAATGGGAGATTTATTAGCTTACAAATATACGGTTCTAAGGCCATGAAAATGTCCAAATTAAGGCATCAACAGGATGATTCCTTCTCTGAGGAAAGGCTGATGGCATTTGGGACACTTCTGTCTCATGGGAAGACACATGGCCGATGTCTTCTGGTCCTTCTCTCCTGGCTTTAGTTGCTTTCAGCTTCTGGCTTTAGTGACTTCCTCTCCTAGCTGCTCAAAGGCCCTTCTCTCTCTCACCTCTCTTAGCTTATTCTGTCCTTTGTCCTCTCATGACTGGCTCCAGTAAAAGGATGAAGACCGGCCTTGAATGGGATGGGTCACATCTCAATTGAAATAACTCAATCAAAAGGTCCCACCCACAATGGGTCTACACCCACAGGAATGGGTTAAAAGAACATCGCCTTTGCTGGGGGTACATAACAGCTCCAAAGTAGCATAGGTCCTAAAGGAAAGTGGGCCCCGATTTGGGTTTTCTCGGATGGTAAGGTTGGTGACCCTCTTTGTGCTCTTGAACCCTAACTATGGATGTCACGTGGGTACCAGCTTCGTCATGGCCTCCTCTGCCACTGATTTGAGCGCTGGAGGTCTGCCCCAGGTCCTCTGGGTTGAACTTGACTTTTCATTAGGACTTTCTACATGGCCACACCTCCTATGTTTGATACTATCTCCAGCTTCATTGCAAACGACAGCAAGTTTGAACAAGTAGAAACATAACAAGCTCAATAACCCTGTTCTCGCTTGTCTTTTTTTTCCACCAAAGAAATTTAGAGCTTTAGATTGTAGTATTTTGGATACATTTTTTAAGTTGTTTGATGGATATTTGCAAGTTGTACACCAAAGTTCTTGATTTGCCAGTCTGGAAAATTGAGTAAGTTCTAATCAATGTGTAGGTAAATATTAAAAGACCAGCCTGAAGCCTCCCTCTTGGGATTATGGGGTAAGACACTGGCTTCCCACACCGTCAGCGCTTCATGAGAATTTGGGGGGGGTGGGGTAGGGCAGTCGTGGTGGGGGGGCATGTGGTTTATTCTTTTTATCACTACAATCCCCAAGGGATAGAACACTTCCTGGTAAGTGATCAAAAAAGATTTACTGTTGAATGAATGTAAGATGTGGTCAGTTCTATTTGTGAAACCCAGCTGTGAAAGAGCAATAAAAAAATCTTCTAAAATAGTCCTAGCATAATATTGAAGTTTCAAAACTTAAAATATTAGATTTCATATTTTTCTTTCGTTCTCATTCAGTCTGCATCTCCCCCCTACTCCCCTCCTCCCCACTTCCTCTCACCCTCCAACCCTCTGGGATTTGTCCTTTTCAAGGAAATAGCATTTTTCTCATCCCAGATTCCTTGGCTATGTCTTCCAAATATAGTACCTCCTCCTAAACCGCCAACTTATTATTGCCTATTCTTAGCTCTTTAATTGCTCCACCTAGGCATTATGTATAGAAAAAAAGATTATTTTCCTTTTGCATTTCACATGTTTTTGACACAGCCCCTTGTGATTGTGTTTAGTCAGTGTTTTTGTGCTTTTTTTTTTTAAACTTGTGCTATATTCGCTTATTTATCTATTCTTGTTTGTGCCAAATTAGGTACATAAATAAAGTATTTATAAGCTCAGGGAGTAATTCAGTGGGTGGGTTCATTTCAAACTAGCTCTCCTTTGCAATACAGGATGAAAAGGAGCTGAGTGTGGCTTATAAACCCTTAAGGGCATCTCCTCAGTGAGTGAGGCTCTTATTGATCACCTGTAGGCCCCTTTTACAGAAATACGAAACGCCGGGGCCTGTATCCTTCCACAGTGTACCTGGAGGTGATTTGGGCTCTTGCTTCCCTTGGAGTTTGGCAGTGTTCTAAGGGGGCCACCTGTTCCTGGTAACCCCTTCCTCCCTCTGCCCTTGGCAGCTGCTGCTGTTCTATAGCCTTGAACTTTTCAACCACACATGTAGGCTGCTATAGGGAGAAAGCCTTTTTATTTGTTTGTTTGTATTTTTGGCATGGGCAGACACCGGGAATTGAACCTCGGTCTCTGGCATGGCAGGCGAGAACTCTGCCTGCTGAGCCACGGTGGCCCACCCCAGAGAGCCTTTTTAGCAGAGGTTAACCTAGCACTTCTGCAAAGTTCATGGTTCTCTTGAGCTTGAGATAGCTCCCTGGGTGTGAATCACAGCCAATTACCCAAGTCTCTGGCCCAGTCTCAAATTTCATCCTGTAAAATGGGACTAGCAATAGTTCCTTCACTGCAGGGCTGTAGTGAGGCTTAAATGAGTTTATACAGAGTGTTGTCAACAGGTACGATATATAAGGAGCTCCATGAATGCCAGCCATGGTCATTATTTTAAAAAATAGTGGTATGATGGAAAGAGCACAGGACGTGGAGTCAGAACAACTAGTTTCCAGAACTGGTCCCACCACCCACCTGTGAGATCTTTAGCAATACACTAATCCATTCTTAGGCCTTGAATCCTTTACCTAGAAAGCAATAATTTCCTTGTCTGCCTCAAAGATTTAGGATCATCATGTTCAGATAATTATCTGGAAAATAGGACAGTGGAACAGATTAGTGGCTTTGACTTCTTTATTTAAAGAATGGAACCCCTTACCCAGACCAGAAATCTTGTAGAAGCCTGATATACAGAAGAGAATAGCTAGAACCACTTTTTGAAGAGGGGCACACTGGGGTCTGTGCCCTCCTGCCCTCCCCTTCCCCTGAAGAGGGACCCTAAAACACCCCGTTAAACTCTGAGAGAAGCACAGTTTGAAAATTCCCAAACTAGCAATTTCTAAGGTGCTTTCTAGGAACCGAACATTCTTTTCATTTCTGAGTTATGTAATCCTCATGGCAGAAAGTTGACTGATAGGAATGTAACAACACAGCTAGAAAGAAGCAAAGAAAAGGGAGGGGCTTTTGCTTAATATTCAAGCAGCCGTGAAATTTGAATCAGACAGAGCTGCTTATTCCCATTCCCTGAATATCTCGGTTAAATCAAGAATAAATATACTGTCTATCTGGTCTACCACACATGGGTTTAAGCTCTAGGGCTTAAATGTATATCTTTGACAAGCATTTTAATCAAATCACCCAGATCATACGTGGTTACATATAGCATAAAAGAATAAACAAATCATTCCTAAAGTTGTCCTATCTACCATAACAGTTTTCTGGCTTTAGTTTTTTCCTTACATAACAACAGGCTATGTTTTTGCCCTTTTCATGATTCTCCCTAGCATAACCTGCTGTCTTGGTGTGTTGAACATTGTCATTTCTCATTTCTCTTCCTGGAACAATCAGTAGTTAACAGACACTACCCTGGCTATTTTAGGCAGAAAGGAGTTAATGTGGGTCCTCAGAAGAAGGGTGGGAGGGACGGTGGAGAGGACCAAGGCTGAGCCTGGAGGAATAACTCCAGAGAGCGCCAGTGAACAGCACACCAGGTTCTTACCATCATTGTCACAGACTGAACTCTTGGAGGTCCTGATGTCAAGAACAGACTGCTTGGGTTGTGTTCCAGGGGTCACAGAATCTGCTGCAAGTACCTCTTTACCCCTCACAAAGCTAGGGGCTGAACATTGCCACCAACAAGAAAAACATTGCAAACACCTTCCTTAGGTACCCTCTGCCTCCCTTCCTGTCCAGCTTATCACACTGGCAGAATCTAATCCATACCCAGGACCCTAGCTGCAAGGGACTCCAGGAAAACATAGTTTGTGGCTTTCCAACCTCAGAGGTAGAAGAATACATACTTGAGGGAGATTGCAAGGAATGCAGAGGGACAAATCCATCATGTCTAACACTTATCTAAAACATTTCATCAAAGACTTAGCTAGAATATTTCATTCAAAGCTTGTAGGGATTGACTTTGGAAGTTGCTGTGTAAGACTCAAAGAAGGATCTAGGTTACATCCAATTTCCACAGCAACCAGATAGAAAACTATAGCTATTGCAATTGAAAATACTGGAAAAAACATCAAGCAAATAAATATCAAAAAATTACTAGCACCTGCTTCTGCATGTGCTACTATTTGAATGTTAAATAGTACCATCTTTGGGTTTGGTTTAGTAATGAAAGTAAAATTTCAGGAAAGTTCTTGGGAGAAAACCGTCCCAGTTAAAGTCCCAGGTAGCCCATCAGTTTAACCAACCTCAATACAAAGTAAAAATGTAGTGTTCTATCAGTAAAGTAATAGTCCCTGGCTAGCTAGTTCTTTCATTAGATGAATTATCTATGTATGTGTTTCTACTGAATCTTTCTTGGCTCTGAGAGCTTCATGGTGCTCTTTTTAAGGATTCAAAGATGAAAATGACCTGTTTATTAGAGAATAAAATGAGTATGCTTAAATTCACCCTAACCACTTATGTCATACCCTGAATCTCTTCAGATTCCTTTTTTGCAAACTATTGAAGTAGATGTGATTGGATATCTACTATATCTACAAGTAACAAATCATCAGTTTATCTTTTTACTCAAGTCACATTACTACATCTAGCAATGAATCATGATTATTGAATGAAATCATCTTTTAGTTGCCTCTGCTATTTGGGATTAGAAAATGAGAGAAGAGCTGAAGCCTCAAGATAAATCCTCTAATCCCATCCCTTGCTCCTATGAGACTTTTGTCCCTATAATCCCACTTATAGTATTCTCAGATAGGGACTGTTTGGCTCTAAAGACACATTATTATTTGATTGATTGTAAGGGAATGTAAACAGTATTAATCTTTATACAATAAATAGCACATCGATGGCATCTCTAATTCTAGCCATCCCCCACCCCAGTTTTTCTCTTTCATTCATATTTGTGAAAAATCCAGAGTCTCCTCCCTCTTAGTTATAAGACTGATGAACTTTTGCCTTGTCCGGATATATAGAGCTTAGTTCAAGATTCAGTCAAGGGGCACAGCTCCTTTTATGGACTGAAAATCAAAATGATCTTTTGATTTGTTAATATTTTACTCACAAGAACATCTAAATCTGAAATCTCTCTCTGATTAGATCATTGTTGTGCCAAATGGAAGAGAGGAAGGGAAGAGAGAGCAAAGATTTGTGTGTGTGTGTATTTGCAAGCAAAATTTGAGGGCAAACAAGCAGGCCTATGTTTGAACATCAATGACTGATTTGTTTATGCATTGACTCAAGAAGTGGATATTAAGAACCTGTTCTGTGGGATTAAGGTAACTCAGAACACAGAGGTAAGGAAGACATTGTCTATATTTTAGAACCTCTTCTACTCTTTGAGACCAAAGGAAGAAAGGTTTATTTTGTCTAGAACCTAAATTTTCTGTAGCACATAATTAACACAACCTGTCTGGATAGCTCATTTAAACAGGGAGCCCAGAATAAGTATGAGGGCCTTTAATCCTGTATAGCTTAATGTAATGCCTGAATACATCCCAAAATATATTAAGCAGATAATCAAAAAGTATTGGCAAAGTCCCTTGAGGGATGGGAGAAAAAATATATAACTATTAAACTTTACCACCAGTGAAACCCCTGACACTGTGTCAAACATTGTGCTGGTTTGAAAGGAAGTATGCCCCCTAAGAAAAGCCATGTTTTGATATACATATCATTTCATAAAGGTAGAATAATCCCTGTCCAATACCGTACGTTTGAAACTGTAATTGGATCAACTGCCTGAATGATGTGATTTAGTCAAGAGTGGTTGTTAAACTGGATTAGGGGACGACATGTCTCCACCCATTTGGGTGGGTCTTGATTGGTTTATTGGAGTCCTATAAAAGAGGAAATATCTTGAAGAATGAGAGATTCAGAGAGAGCAGAGAATGCTGCAGCACTACAAAGCAGAGTCCACAAGCCAGCGACCTTTGGAGATGAAGAAGGAAAATGCCTCCCGGGGAGCTTCATGAAACAGGAAGCCAGGAGAGAAAGTAGCAGATGATGCCTTGCTTGCCACGTGCCCTTCCAACCGAGAGAGAAACTGTGACTGTGTTCACCATGTGCCTTCTCACTTGAGAGAGAAACCCTTATCTTCATCGGCCTTCTTGAACCAAGGTGTCTTTCACTGGGTGCCTTTGATTGGACATTTCTATAGACTTGTTTTAATTGGGACATTTTCTCGGCCTTAGAACTGTAAACTAGCAACTTATTAAATTCCCCTTTTAAAAAGCCATTCCGTTTCTGGTATATTGCATTCCGGCAGCTAGCAGACTAGAACAAACATTAAGGACTCCCAAATCAAGAGGCCAAGCCCTTGATCTTGAGGCCTACTCTTGTGAAACTTATATGTGTAGCAGAGAAGCTTAGCCTACCTATACAGATGTATTAGTTAGGGTTCTCTAGAGAAACAGAATCAACAGGGAGCACTCGCAAATATAAAATTTGTAAAAGTGTCTCACATGACCGCGGGAATGCAGAGCCCAAAATCTGCAGGGTAGGCTGTGAAGCCGACGATTCCGATGGAGGGTCTGGATGAACTCCACGGGAGAGGCTCGCCAGCCGGAGCAGGAAGAGAGCCTGCCTCTTCTGAATCCTCCTTAAAAGGCTTCCAGTGATTAGATTGGGCATCACTCATTGCAGAAGACTCTACCCTTGGCTAATTACAAATGGAATCAGCTGTGGATGCAGCTGACATGATTATGATTTAATTCTATGAAAAGTCCTCATTGCAACAGACAGGACAGCACACGCCCAACCAAACAGGTACCACCACTTGGCCAAGTTGACACATGAAACTGACCATGACAACATATGCCTAAGAGTTACTTCTGGAGGACCTCTTTTGCTGCTCAGATGTGGCCTCACTCTCTCTAAGCCCAACCTGCAAGTGAAACCATTGCCCTCCCCTCTACGTGGGACATGACATCCATGAGTGAAAGTCTCCCTGGCGGTGTGGGAGATGACTCCCAGGAATGAGTCCAGCTCTGGCACTGTGGGATCAACAATTCCATCCTGAACAAAAGGGAGAAAGAAGTGTAACAAATAAGGTGTCAGTGGCTGAGAGAGTTCAGATAGAGTCAAAAGGCAACTCTGGAGATCACTCTTATGCAAGCTTCAGTTAGACGTTGCTACCTATCATAATTTGCCAAACCCCAACCAGGACCATTCCAGCTAATCCTAAAGAACACCTAGGGCAATATATAAGATTCTACAAAGGTTCCATGCACTAGGGTAACTTTCCAGAAACCAACAACCTCCAGGTGGGTCCCAGGACCAGATAAGACCTGAAACATAGAGGGGCCAGCCTCTCTAGAACATCAACTAATTCCATCCCTGTAGCCCATATTATCAACAGCCCCTCCCAATATGAGACAGTTAGAATGGGCATAGCCCAAATACCCCTGAAGAGTGGGAGAAGATCAAAGGTGATGGTGAAGTTATACAGAGAAGATAGGGTTTAACAAATGAGTATCATTGCTGAATCATTTTGCTGATATTTCTTTTAGTCTCCAGCAGCTACAAGTAAAACCTAAAATTATGGAATTGTAACCCATACCAAATTCTGGGATCCGTTCTACAAAGAATTGTTGTGCTGTGCTTTGAAATTATTATTTTTATGTATATATAATATTTTTCACAGAAAAGAAAATAGAAGTCGATTGTGATGATAAAAAAACTATATATTCCTTCTAGAAGGAAAAACTGAGATGATATGATAGCCCATAACAAACTCTGGGATCTGTCCTATAGCTTTTCAAAACTATTGCTTTCTTCTTTCTTTGCTTTGTATATATGCTATATTATACAATAAAGAAGTTAAAAAAAAAAACAGAACCTATTATGAACCAGGATTTGTGCTAGATGTTACAGATATATATGGCTCTGCCTTTGAGAGGCTGATAGTCTAGTGAGGGATACTAAAGAGTTATAGCAATGTGCTCCTTTTATTATCAGTATGGAGAACAGTGTCTTCCTCAGAGAGAAAGTGGTCTACTCTCTCATAGGGAGGTGGAAAGTGGAGGTAACTGGAACATAAATGTATTTCTGACTTCAAAAAATATTTGCTGGTATTTTTAGCAACAACAAAACAGCAAAAAGATGGCCAAGAGAAACAAAAAAGCAGCAACTGTCTAGGACCACTTCCTTCTTTTATCTGTTCCCTTTCAGCACAAAAATAGATATGTGAGCATGTTGAAAGAAGGTTTTAGTGTTTAACAAAATGTTGGTTTTATAAGAAAAGAGAACCGCTTTGATACTTTAATCAGTGTTCAGAGAGTAATCAGGAATTGTCTTAGTTTCCTGGCTGCTGGGACAAATACCACACGCTGGGGTAGTTTAAACAAAGGAATTGATGCTCATGGTTTTGGAGCTTGGGAAGCTTGCTGCCTCCTGGGATTGGTGGCTCTGGGTGGCTGGCAATCCTTGGCTTCCCTGGCTTTCTGATCACATGGGAGCATCCTCTCCTTTCTCCTCAGGGTTCTTGCTGACTTCTGTCTTTGGCCTCCTCCCCATGGCTTTCTCATTATAAGGCCACCAGTATTAGGATTAAGATTTATCCTTCTGATCCAAAGGCTGTGCTATGGAAGAACACTTCATGGGAAAATGTTAAATATAGATTATGAAAGAATGACGCTGTTAGAGAAAATTGCAGTCTGAACTTAAATGTGCAAAACAGGAATGTGTATACATATATATATATATACCTACAAGGAAAATAAGACTGGATAAATATTCTGGAAATATTAATGAGTTATCTCTCAATGGTGGAATAATGGGCAATATATTTCTTGTTCATGTGTTTCCATATTTATCACATTTTCTATGGTTAAATTCTAGTACTTTTGTAAACAAAAATGCCCAGGCAGGAAATTGTGCTAATACCTTTGATAAATATAATACGTTTTGAAGTGTTCACCAAAAAAAAATTTTAAAGACATATCCTGATCCGGTTGACCACACCTTAATTAAAATTAACATCATTTAAGGGTCTTATTTACCATGGATGCATACCCATAGGAATGGGACTATGAACATGTGTTTTCCTGAGATACATGATTGAATCTCTACTATAGAAATCTCCTGAAAGTTTTCAGAGCCCATATCATTCATAGGACATTAAATGATTAGAGTAATTTCATAAAACGTAGGCACATTCTGAAGACTAAGACGTTTAGAGATGGAGATGGATGTGCAATTATGAAATTAGATCTAGGGTGAGCATGTAACATTTTCCCAAACTGGGGCACTTTTGAGAGTGAACGGACACTAGTAATGATTATTCTGGGAAGAGAGACATAAGCCGGGACTGTCCCCGCAAGCCAGCACTTACGGTCACCAAGGTTAAGGTGCTAGTTGTGTAGCATGATTGCTTTTTAAATACAGAAATTTGAGATGGGGGCAATGGGAGAGAAGACTCTTTTCTTCTACAGGATTTTTCTGATCACACTTCTTTAGCACAGTCCTCTGGTAGACCAGAGTCCAACCATACCTTTGTAGAATTCATCAGAAAAAACAGTTGTTGCAGATAATCTAAAGAAACTTAACTCCTATAGAAAGTATCCAGGACCTCAAATTTCATCCCCAAACATGAAAGGGAGCCAGTTTATCTATGGTGCATGAACCACTGATGTCTCTTCGTGAAAAGGCAGCATCTAGAATATCACACTGCCTTCTGCAACACAAAGAACCAGGAAATCAACAGAATGAGGTTGAACAACAAAATGCTCCTCATGACCAAAAATATCTCTGTAATACAGACCTTCAACTTCCTGGAGCAAAGCAACAGAACAAACAAAAATCCATCGTTTGAGAAGCTAAGATAAAAGGCCACAGGCCACAGTGGAATGTGGACCTTCCAGAAACAGAGAAAATGATTTTACCTTCGGGATGCTTTGGCAACTCATAATCAGAAACACTGGAAGTAGATATCAAAATGCCAATGGCAAGAACCTCGAGGCATCCGCCCTCAGCTTAGATAATCCCTTTATGTAAGTAGAAGCATCGAAATATATCTCTTCATCTGAAATTTCTAAGTAATTCCATTTCTACTGAGGATTTACAGCTCCCAGAAAGTAACGTTAACATGCCTGGAACAGATGAAGAATTGCCACATTTACTGGATGGGAATTGATCTATGTCTGTGGCCAGCCTCTCTGGAGTCAACAGAAGACTGTTCATCTATAACAGCAGCCTTGAAGGAACTTCATGACCTCTTGATCATTAGTAGTAAATCACTCCAGAAAAGACATCTGCAGATATTGTCTGTAGCTGAGGGGCCAACAGGTATTAAGGAACTTCCTGAAAAATGGATCCGCAGTGAGCATCTTAAAGTCACTTAGAATGAACAGTGTCTAGAAGGCTGCTTTCATCAGGCCTGTGTCTGTGAAGGCTGAAAAAATTAACGAGAACTTCACCTGGTGCCGGAATTGAAGGTGTAGAAAATTATTAACATCAGAGGCCCAGGGAATGGCATGTCACCTGTCGGGGGACATAACTCCAAGTCAAGTCAATGAAGGAGAGAAGTTCTTCCACTTCAGCTGAAACATCTAATCGGTTACCCTGCAACTTAGCTATAGAAATTTCACACACACCTTTAGCAGGAGAGTTCATCAGACTTCTGAGCAAGCTAATTCCTTGCCATTCAGTTTCATAGTGGTTAAAGAATTGAGTCAGGGTATGCAGAGTCCATTGACAGAGAGGCTTGAAACCAGGGAAAATGTTGGTTTTGAAGCCGCAAAACCATTCCTTGAATGTGAATCACCTACCAGCTATGCACCATCAAGTCCCTCCAATCTTCCCCCATTAGGTTTTCCTACTGCAGACACTGATCGGATTCTCCAGGCTGGCTTTACTCTGCCAGAAGTTCTGGGGACTTTGGGTCAAGTTGGTGGAGCTCAAGACTAGCTCTTCCTGTTTAGCTAGCCAGGAATACCGCAGTCTCTACATAACAGTGGAAAAGTGGGCCAGACCCTACACCATTCCCTTACAAAACCTAGATATACACAGATCCACAGCCATATGTATGCAGTGTATGTGGAAACCTGCAAGCAGTGTGTTGAGTCAAATATTTTTTAAATAATTTTTTTCAGCCAAAGTGATTTATGATGTCTTGTCTAATGAATTTGTCTATTCTAATACTTTTTAAAAGAGGACCTTATGAAAGGTATTCTTGTTAAGATGATGTATACTGGCATAAAATTAATAATTTTATAAACAGCAAACCATTTTAGAATGAGAGTGAATATTTGATAAACACAAGCCATTAGAAACCCTACGCCCTGTGCAGCTAAAAGCAGATCCACTTAACGCCATGGCTCCATGCCCCTGCTGTAGGCAAAGTATAATTTGTTGGCTCAGTTATCAGGTTACAAACTTTTGGCCACACAGTTTTGTGTTTGAAATTATATCCAGTCCTCTATGTGTTAGGATCCATCCTTTATAACAGGAAATTGAAGAATAATTGAATAATTTTAGAAATGGAAGAAAAACTGTGTGTTATATTTTAGCATCAACATTTTAATTTTATTACAAATATTTAGTTATCACTAAAGCATTAATGCAGGTTATTGAATAGTTTGTGCAATAACTACTTTAGTAACTAGGTAGTTACAACTAACTCCTGTTTTCATGGAAGTTTTAGATCTGTTTATTTAAATTAGCCTGAAGCCAGAACAAATTAGCATGATTTACTGGGCTGGGGTAGTCTGTACATGTTCATTCTAAGCCTTGGTTCTTAAGAAACCAGTCATATAGGTTTGTTTTTTTTTCTGTACCACTTGGTTCTCAAGCGTTTATAATACTGACAATGGCATCAGTTTCAAGCTACTCTGTCAAAGAACTTAAATGTCACACCCTGCACTACTTCCCGTGACCCCACTACCTCATGTGACATTTTCCTCTCCCTACCTTATACCTTGCCTGTCCCCTCCTTTCATGACTTCCTTAGAGCCACCAGTCCTTCCATCGATAGCGCAATACCTTACTTGCTGGAGAGCTGACTCTTGAGTGATCAAGGGCTTCAGGAGCAGTATGCTTTGGTCCATGTACTAAGGCTCAGTCCCCGAGGTACCATACCGTGGCCTTCACCCTCTGTTTTTCTCAGGGGTAATCTTGCTATAAAACCTAAGAAGGTGGCAGGAAAGCTGAGAAAAAGGTGAAGTGGAGTGAATTCCATCAGTGGTGGATGAACTGATGTCACCTAGTGAAAAGGGTCGGCTTCTAGAATATCAGACTCTGAGTCAAGTGAATGGCCTTCAGCGGTACAAAGAATGAGGAAATCAATAGGATGAGGTTGAGCAACGGAATGCTCCTCATGACCAAGAATATTCTGTCACACGGGGGACCGTCAGCTTCCTAGAGAAAGGCAACAGAACCAACAAAAATCCAGTGGCCGTGGATTGAGAAGAGAATGAGAGATGAGGAAATTGGTAAGACTTATGGACCCCTCTTGAAAAGAAAAGGAGAAAAGGGAGGCTAAAGCTTGAGGGCAGAAGTAGGGTCTGGGAAAGTATTTTAGTTATGTGTGATTGTCTGTGTGTATCTAAGGAGAGACATCCTGAATTTGTGCTGGCCGAGGAGAGGAAGCTATGGGAGAGGAGAGATAGGAAGAGAGGAGAAGCTAATGCCCCAGAGAGATGAGATCAACAGAGGAGAGTTGCTTGCCTTTGACAGAGGGGTTTTGCTTTGCTAAGGCAGATGAAATTCAATATATCAGAAACGGACCAGCTTTTAACAATGGAGATTTATTAGCTTACAAGTTCACAACTCTAAGACTGCGAAAATGTCCAAATCAAGGCAACAACAGGACGACACCTTCTCTGAAAACTATTCACTGGAGAGCCAGGGCTGCTCTGTCACGTGGCAAGACACATGGTGACGTCTGCTGGTGCTTCTCTTCTGGGTTTTGTTACTTCTTTTAATTTCCTCTCTTAGCTTTTGTATATTTTATCCTTTCATGTAGGAATCCAGTAAAAGGATTAAGAACCACTTTGAATGAGGTGGGCCACATCTTTTTTTTTTTAAATATGTTCATTGATAAATCTTCATGCATATATATTCTATACATGGTGTATAATCAGTGTATCATCACATAGTTGTATATTCATCACTATGATCATTTTTAGAACATTTGCATCACTCCAGAAAAAACAAATAAAAAGAAAAAACACATACATCCTATATCCCTCACCCCTCCCTCTCGGTGACTGCTAGTATTTCCAACTACCTAATTTGTTTTACCCTTTGTCTCCCCTATTATTCCTTTATTTTTTTTATCCATACTTTTTTACTCATCTTTCCAAAGGTGGGTCACATCTTAATTGAAATAACCTAATCAAAAGACCCCACTGTCTGAATAAAGAAGTATTTGCGAAGTCCCCTTGGGGGAATGGGGAGAAAGGGAAAAAATTCAGCTTCCCCATTTGGAGAATTCCTGATATTCTCACAAGCAGAGGGGTCAACCAAATCAATAGGACCAGCCCTCAATCTTGGAGTTTACCCCTATGAAACTTATCGCTGCAAAGAATAGGCTAAGCCTACTTAAAATAAGGCCTAAGAGTCACCCCAGAGAACCTCTTTTGTTGCTCAGATGTGGTCTCTCTCTCTCTTGGCCGACACAGCAGGCAAACTCACTGCTCTCCCCATCTCTACATGGGCCATGACTCCCAGAGCTATGAATCTCCCTCACAAAATGGGAGGAAATCCTAGGATGAGCTGGGATTCAACATCAAGGGATTGAGAAAACGTTCACCACCAAAAGGGGGAAGAGAGAAATGAGACAAAATAAAGTTTCAGTGGCTGGGAGATTTCAAACAGAATTGGAAGGTTATCCTGGAGGTTATTCCTGTGCATTATATAGATATCCCTTTTTAGTTTGTGGTGTATTAGAGTGGCTAGAGGGAAGTGCCTGAAAAAAACTGTAGAGCTGTGTTCCTGTAGCCGTATTTCTTGGAGATGATTGTATAATGATCTAGCTTTCACAGTGTGACTGCGTGATTGTGAAAACCTTGCATCTGATGCTCCTTTTAGCTACAGTATGGACAGATAAGTAAAAAGTATGGATAAGAAATAAACAAATAATAGGGGGAATGAAGGTTAAAATAAAAAAATCCAACTGTCCATAGGTCTATATCCACAGGACTGGATTAAAAGAACATCATCCTTTCTGGGGTAAAAACAGCCTCCAAACTACTATACAGAGGTCTGATAATTCTGATCCAAAGGGACATACAAGATTTGGAGATAAAAGGAGAGAAGTTGAAGAACTTTACATTTTCTTAATGAAGTAGGAGCAGAGTTTGCTTGATGAGGAAATATTTTATCAATGTCTCAGACTGGGAGGTTGGGGGGACAAGGAATTGAGTGAAGTTCCCAATATAAATCATAAGAGCATACATTTTGGTTATATGGCATGTATATATTTGGTTATATGACTGTATAGCATATTTTCTAACAATTTAGGAGGATGTAAAATAAAGTTCTGATGATCAGAATAGAATATTGGCCTTCTAAGAAGAAAAAATACTCTTTATTATTGACATATTATTTCTGTTAGTTAGAAATATATATTTTAAAATACAGTATTTCAGCATTTTTTTTACATTATTTCACATTTCGACATCTTTGAAAGTGGGCTGCACCTTTTAGTCAGCATATCATCTACTTTTTTGGCACTACATTAAATAATTGTGCATATGACAATATAGATAGCATCCTTGATTCAATGAAATATTGTATAGCCATTTACAAGATGTATTTCCATCTTTCCAAAAGGTTGAGTCTTTTGTCTTATTTATTTCCATCTTGCCGAAAGGTTTGTCTTATATATTTACATCCTGCCAAAAGGTTGAGTGTTTCGTCTTATGTATTTTTTAATTTTTAATGTGTTTTTTTTTCAAAGTAGGTTATGATGAAACTCTTTGAGGGTTAAAAAAAAAACCTGGTAATTGTGGTTTTAAATGAGAAATAATAGATTGTCTGTCCTTATAGGCTTATCTCTAAGGAAACACAATAGACTGGAGTATGAAGATGGAAAAAAATTAAACTTTGCAAAACAGTCTGTTTTATTCTGGGCACACATAATAACTCCTGCTGCTAGAAGTACAATTGCAGCCATAGGAAAACTTAAAATGTCAAATGTATTCTTATAAAATACAATGCAAGCTGCCTGCCAATGGGACCATTTTTTTATCTGATGTACTTCCCCCTTCTATGCAGATTATATAATTGTGGCCCTTACTCAGATATGAAAGCCCTGCTGCTTGATGTAAACATTCAAACCATACCACTGCACTGGTTTTCGTAGGTGTGAAATGGGTGCGAGCTGCTACATGCAACGAAAGGAACTACAAGCTCCCTGCTGTCAAGGAGCTCAGTACAAATGGAACAGAAGGAGCACTGAAATACACACACAGCCAAGAAAATAGGGTCAGAGAGCACTGGTTAAAATTCAAAGGGCTGACAATCAGAGAAGCAGTGCCCAAGGATGCTTGACCAAGCAGGAGGTCACAGGGGCGGCAAGCTCTGCCCATTGTCCGCATTACGTAGTTCAGAACCGAGAAGGTCCAGGAACAGTCATTACAGATGTTGTGAAATGTGTGTTTATCCAAAGCTAACCCCTCTAATGAGCTCGATAGTCTTTTCTTCTTATTTTAGAGAGGATCCCAACAAATTTAGTGTGGTGGTTTGGAGCTATGTACCCCAGAAAAGCATGTTCTCAACCTTCATCTATTCCTGTGGGGTGATTCCCACTGTAGTGACAAGTCACTTCAGCTAAGGTGGGGCCCACCTCAGTCAGGATGTAGCTTCATCCTTTTATTTAAGGTGTTATGGGGATGTAGGGAAGGTCACGGAGAGAAAGGCAGAAGGAGCAACAGCAAGCTGAAGGTCAGTGGAGCCTGGAAGAGAAGGGAGAAGCCAGGAGCGGCTGCCATGTGCATTGCCAGGGGACAGAAAAGCCAAGGGCCAAGGATTACTGGCTGCCAGCTCTGCAATGCCACCGTCTTCTGGGAGAAAGCATCATCTGATGACACCTTAACTATCAACTTGTCCTAGCCTTAAAATTGTGAGCCTATAAATTCATGTGGTTTAAATCAACCCATTGCTTGATATGTGCTTTAACAGCCAGGAATCTAAAACATTTGGTTATCTGATTCAAGTCCAAAACAAAGTAAAACCAACACATTAGAAAGTGGAGGGGAGCTTACTGGAGACAGACGAACTGATAGTGAGAAGAGACCCACGGTAAAGCAGAGAAATGCTTAAGAAGCTGAAACACGTGCTCAAAACAAGTAATAGCCTTGGCGCCACTTAGTGTAGCTGCAAACACTTTGCTAAGCCTTGGAGAGAATTGCTGTTCTATAATCTTGCCATAATTAGACTCTCTGTTATTAAATAAAATTTGTTATTTATCAGCTATTTAGAAAGACATAAACGTGATGTATTTTTGAAAGAGTTCCATAAAAGTGGTCAAAATAAATAGCCATGATACTGAAAGATTGAACTTCAGTTATTTCTAAAATTAAATTATGGGATACAGCTTTCCTTTAAATTGGTCTAAATTTTGACTTCAGTACCTATTTATTGAACACAGTACTTTGCAAGCTAATACAGGAGCTGGCCTACACAAAGATATCCAGTGTAGAAGTGACACATCATCCATGATGTTGGGGTTCAAAGAGGACCGTCACTCATAGATATGGGATTGGGAAAACCATCCATTGGAGACAGGGCCTGAGCCGTAACTCACAGGGCTTGTTGAGGAGGTGGCCACAGTGGGGAAGAAAATGATGGAAGTCTGAAGACCTTGTTACGGATTTAATTGTGCCCCCCCAAAAGATATGTTCAAGTCCTAACTCCTGGTCCTGTGACTGTGACCCTATTTAGGAATAGGATATTTGAAGAGGTGATTAGTTAAGTTGAGGCCATAAACTGGGTTACTGTGGCCCTCTGATATGTTATGATTGGTGTCCTTAAGGACACAGCCATAAGGAAATAGACAGAGCGAAGATGGTCAGGTGACCGAGGTGGAGGTTAAATTATGCCACGGATTGCCAACAAACTGCCACCGAGACCCTACAGACTTCAGAGGAAGCATAACCCTGCCAACACCTTTGATTTTGAACTTCTAGCCTCCCAAACTGTGAGACAATAAATCCCTCTTGTTTAAGGCAACTAGTCTGTGGTACTTCATGACAGCAGCCTTTTTTTGCAATAATGGAAAACTAAACATCAAATTCATATGGAATAAATGATAGGGGGTGTAAGTGGTAAAATAAATTGAGTAGATTGAAGTACTAGTCAATGGTCAATGAGAGGGAGGGGTAAGGGGTATGGAATGAATGAATTTTTTCTTTTTTCCATTTTTTTTCTGGATTGATACAAATGTTCTAAAAATGATCATGGTGATGAATACACAACTGTGTGATGATATTGTAAGCCACTGATTGCACACCATGTATGGACTGTATGTGCGTGAAGATTTGCCTATAGAAATATATATATATTTTTAATTCATTTGGACGAGAAGGGTGCCCTCGAGACCCAAAACCATCTTGAAAAAGAAAAAAAGTTGGAGAACTTACACACTATTTTTAAAACTTATTACAAAGCTACAATAATCAAAAATGCCTGGTACTTATGCAAGGACAGGCATAGACCAATGGAAGAGAATTGAGAATTCAGAAATAAACGCTCACATCTATGGCCAAATGATTTTTGATAAGAGTGCCAAGTCCACGCAATGGAGTAAGAATAGTATCTTCAACATAGGGTGTTGGAAAAGCTATATATCAACATGCAAATGAATGGAAGAGGACTCCTACCTCATACACCATGTACAAAAGTAAACTCAAAATGGATCAATGCTCTAACTATAAGAACTAAAACTCTCAGAAGAAAACATGGGGAAACATCTTCAGAAACTTGTATTAGGCAATAGATTCTCAGACTTTACACCCAAATTGGACTTCATCAAAATTAAAAATTTTCATTTATCAAAGGAGATTTTCAAGGAAGTGAATAAACAGCCCACTGTTTATTATATCCTCTACTTGGAGGATATATTTGGAAACCAGGTATCTGATAAGGGCTTAATACCCAGACTATATAAATAAAGCACTCCTACAACCCAACAAAAAGACAAACAACTAATTTAAAAATGGGCAAAGGCTCAGCAGGCAGAGTTCTTGCCTGCCA
This sequence comes from Myrmecophaga tridactyla, assembly GCA_004026745.1. Classification (NCBI taxonomy): domain Eukaryota; kingdom Metazoa; phylum Chordata; class Mammalia; order Pilosa; family Myrmecophagidae; genus Myrmecophaga; species Myrmecophaga tridactyla. The sequence goes on from PVIY010015953.1 coordinate 29,216, forward strand.
TGCTGGAGACCCAGGTTCAATTCCTAGTGCCTGCCCATGCCAAAAAAAAAAAAAAAAAAAAAAAGGACGAAGGACTTGAATAGGCATTTATCTAAAGAAAATATACAAATGGCCAATAAGCCCATGAAGAGATTCTCAACATAATTAGCCTTAGAGAAATGCAAAGCAGAACCACCATGAGTTACCATTTTACACCCACCAGATTGTCTGTTATTTTAAAAATGGAAAATAACAAGTGTGGTTGAAGATATAGAAAAATAAGAACCTTGTGCAGTGTTGGTGGAAATGTGAAAGAAATGGAACAGCCACTATGAAAAACAATTTGACAGTTACTCAGCAAGTTAAGTATAGAATTACTGTATGACCTCCCCATCCCACATCTAAGTTTATCCCCAAATAATTGAAAGCGGGGGCTCAATGTTTACATACCAATGTTCATGGCAGCATTAGTCACAAGAGTCCAAAGATGGAAGCAACCAAGGTCCATCACCAACAAATGGATCAACAAAATGTGGTATACACATACAATGGAATATTATTCAACTGTAAAAAGGAATGAAGTTACAATACATGTAGGCAGCATGTTGAGTGAAATAAGCCATAGACAGAAAGGATAAATATTGTGTGATCTCACTCATGTGAAGTAATCAGAATAAGCAGATTCAGAGAGTTATAAACTAGAATGCAGCTATCGGGGTGGGGGTGGGACTACTGAATGGGGAGTTAATGCTTAATTGGGACAGAGTTTCCTTCTGGAGTGATAGGGAAGTTTTGGTGATAGAGGGTGTTGATGATAGCACATAATGAATGTAATTAACACCGCTGAATTGTATACTTGAAAGTGGTTAAAATGGGAAATTTTATATTATATATATGTTATCATAATAAAATAAATTTTAAAAATCATCCATGATTTAGGAACATGCTATGGAACATTATGTTCCATAAAGGAACAAGAAAGTGGCAGAGCTATAACTTAGGCTATGACTTCAGCACCCTGCCTCTTCCACAGAGAAACTGACCACAGTGAAATCCTGGAGCTGATGGACGGTTAGACCACAGTGAAATCCTGGAGCTGATGGTCAATTATGACTTGTTTACCCCAGAGATTTTTCTTGTGATAAAGTTAAAAGATGGATTTTTCCTATTAGCGTTTGAATAACTCAGGCCCTCTCCATTTAGACTTGTTTTTAACTTTTCTCCACTAATGTGCTGTAACTAAATGCATGCCTTATTATTAGAGCAGCTCTTTAACACTAGGTAAGCCAACACCTCCTGACTTCTCCAAAATTTTTAAGTGAGTATTCATGTCCACAGTAGAATTACAATCACTAACCCATTTTGAGTGCCAGAAGAGTACCAAATACATTTCAGAACATTGTCCTAATAATGTGTAGTAAAAGTCAATATGAAAGTAGAAATTGGGACTAAGCCATTAATCAATGGATTTCATAACATTGTTAGAAATTTTATTTTGTTATTTCCATTGCTCAGGCTGAAAGACTTGATAATACTTAAAAAAAAAAAAAAGAGAGAGAACAATATATACTCATTTGTATTTTAAATGAGATACTATCCAAAGCACAAAATACAAATATATACCTAGGGACTATAAAGGTCTGCAGAAATAATATGACTTTCCCGGAATGTGGTTTGTTTGATGAGGATGAGACCAGGAAGAAGAGAGAAGTGAGCAGGCATCTCTCATTTCTGCTCCTTTAACCTAAAATGCTGTGGGCTTGCTCTTTGGAATTGCTGGAAAAGAAGACTTTCTCTTTTACCAACAAACAGCATCCACTGCAGACAGGTTAGCAATGTCTGGTTTATTTGTCTTAAAGATCCATGTGCCAGTATGAAAATATTATGTACCCCAGAAAATCCACATTTTAATCCTGATTCAACCTTGTGGAAGCAGCCGTGTCTTTTACTCTTAATTCAATACTATAAGGCAGAAACTTTTGATTAGATTATCTCCACAGAGATGCAGCTCCACCCATTCCGGTGGGTTTTGGTTAGTTTACTGGAATCCTTCAAAAGAGGAAACATTTTGGAGAAAGCCAAAAATGACAGAAATGACAGAAGCCTCAGAGCCAACAGAAAGAGCAGATGTAGATGCTTGGAGAACAGTTGCTTCAGAGATCAGAGACGTGGATGTTTGGAGATGCTTGGAGCCCAGCAGACATTGCCATGGGATGTTAAGCAAGCCAGAATCTGAGAGAGCCAAGGGAAGCCAAGAGATGAAATGCAGCCCTGGAGAAGCAAAGTGAGGAACCCCCGCAGGAACAGAGGCTGAAAGCAATGGGGCCCAAGAACAAGGGACCAGCAGATGCCAGCCACGTGACTTCCCAGCTGGCAGAGGTGTTCCTGACCCATCGGCCTTTCTTGAGTGAAGGTGACCTCTTGTTGGTGCCTTAATTTGAACACTTTCGCTTTCTTAGAATGGTAAATTTATAACGTATTAAATTCCCCTTTTTTAAAAGCCATTCTATTTCGGGTATATCTCATTCCGGCATAACTCATAATCAATTACTGAAATCTCTTCATGCTTTCTAATCTGAGGTCTGAATTTTATATGTCTTAAGACAGTGACATTTCGAGAGGTGAGCTGCTGCCCACATGGACTCAGGGTTCAGCTCCCCACTCTGGGCAGGACCAGTCCTCAACATGGTGAGGCCTCGAGCTGCAGAGTCATTCATAGGGACACCAGGAAGTGCGTCTCCACCTCTCCCCATAGGTATTTTCCTATGTAACGGTGTCAGTCCGTTACATCCAGGGCAGATGTGGTGGATAAGCAGAGAGTCATTTATTAACTACACAGGCCTGTTGAGTGTTACAGAGACGAGCAAAAGATCCGAAGTATCCAGAAGTCATCACGTGAGCATGCTCATGCTTACAACTTTAGATAATACCCAAAGCCCCTCCCTCTTGATTGCACTCTGGTGTCCATCTCGGGCTCTGGGATGGTACTGCCTACTTTTGTGTTAACATAGCCTGGTGAACCTTCCTGTGTTTCTTGTGATTTCTACATAAATAAATGTATATCACATGTGCATACACACATATATAAATGATACATGTGTATATAAATAAAAGTGTGTGTGTGTGTGTGTTTATTTTGATCCTGAGCTACCTCCTGGTGACAAGCACCCCTTCAACCCTTAAATGGTGATAGCTTCAATCCTACTTGATTTTTCTTCCAGGTATATGCAAACTATATTTTACTTCTGGCAATGACGTTATATGAAAAGAAAAAACAAAAAAAAACCAAGCTTCTTTCAACAACTGTTCTGGACATCTGCTATTATTACACAGACCAGTCTCACACTCTCCTTGAACTTTGGGTTCTGGGATCTGTTTTTTCATAGAAGTCTAATTTTCCTCTGTTTACTCCTTCTTTCCAAACTAGTATTTCATCAACTTTTACTTATGCTGTTCCAACTGTGCCTTGCCACCTCCTGTGCCACCACATTTAGGTGTCGGTGGAAGAGAAGGGTTGGTGCTCTGATCTGGTCTTCTTTGAGCTTTGTCATGTGGTCCAAAGTGTTAGGCATTCCATGCAGCTGTCAGTGTTAATTTGTTTCCACAGAACTCGGGTCTTAAAAATATCCAGACGAGCTTACAAAGTATTGTTGGTGGGGACTTTATAATTTCCTTTGGAACTGAAAACAGGAATTGCCACCAAGACCTTTTATTAGAGAGCATACTCTCAGCCTCTTCACTTTTTTCCAGCCTCTCAGTCTGTAGGCAGGAATGTGTTTGGGGATTGGGATATGAAGAAATTCAAGTCTGCTTATTAGCAATCGATACTTGAAAGTTATGTTGTGCTTTTGGAGTGTTAAGACACATTTCTATGTGGAAATCAAAGCATCTTAAGTGAGGAAGGGCTCATTAGAATAATCTGCACTTCTTATTTCAAAGAGGACAGAGATACCCAGAGAAGCTAAATGGCTTGTCCCAGGTCACGTCACCAGCACTTATGAGCTATGCTTCCTTTTCCTGGTAGGTTGGTTTTGCATCATACCAAAGTGCTCTGAATTCAATGTTCAAAGTTTTACTTGTGAAGTTTAACATTGGTGTTTTAAATTTCAAATTGAGTGTTAGCTGGATTTAAAATGGACTTACTAGAACATCTCATATAGCATTCAGTACATAGTTAAATATTTTAAAATATTTTATTGACTGAATGAATAGCTCATGGATAACATGGCCTACATATAGGAAAAATATGGAGAGACCCTGTCATGGTTAGGTTATGGTGTCAACTGGGCCAAATGATGATGCCCAGTTGTCTGGTCAGGCAAGCACTGGCCTGACTGTTGCTGCAAGGATATTTCCTGGCTGTTTCATTAAATCATCAGTTAGTTGATTGCATCTGTGGCTGATTACCTCTGCGATCAAGTAAGGCATGCCTCCCACAATGGGATAATCCAATCAGTTGAGTCTTCTAAGGGAGAAGAGAGACTCTCCTTTAGGGTTTGTCCAAAGTCTTCATCTGAGCCACCAGCTTCACGGCCTGCCCTATGGATTTTGGATTCTTCCATTCCCATGGTTGTGTGAGACACCTTTATAAATCTCATATTTACACACTCTCCTGTTGGTTCTGTTTCTCTAGAGAACCGTGACTAATATAGTTTGGTACCAGGAGTGATTCTTGAGGAATAGAATCTCAAAAATGGGTTTTTACAATTGGTTTTCTACTTTGACTAGACTCAGAGGCACAAATGACTCTGTTTCCAATAATCAACATTGCCCTGACAGTCTGTGGGGTGAGTTGCAAAAGAGATACTCAAAATATCACTATCAGATTCTACTAATCGTATGCTTATGTGAAGCAAGTCTCTGGGTGAGAATGTTTTGACACATTTACGGAGTTTCACGGAATTAAGAGGTATAATGATGTTGGCTGGTTGTTGTTATATATGCTGGATAAAGTGATGAGGGAAAGGGATGAGCTGAAGGCTTCAAATTGAACAATGTAAAAGTTTCCATGTCTGCCCTGAAAGAAAATCTTATTTCCTGTGGTCGCAGACTTGAGATCTCTGAAAGCCAGACACAAAGCCTCATTGTGTGAGGAGCAGATTTACAACATAAACTAAAATCTCAACTTTGCAGGGTATCTGCTGTTGAAGTAAGGGCTTTGATGGGAAAAGTATGGGATCCTAAATGTGGGTTGAGATATATGGCTTGATAATGATGGAGATGGGGAGATCTCTGTAATCTGCTGAGCCTTTGCTGGATAGACCTGTAATGGACCAGTAATGACTGCCCTGAGGAAACAGCTGCCCAACTTCCAATCTCCCTAGAGGATTCTGCCATCCAACTTCCACCTAATGAAATTAACCCTTCAGTGCCTGCTAACCCTGTAACTGCTTCCCCTGGGGATATAGCCCTCACACCTCTGGAATGACTAGTCCTGTTTCACCAGATGAAACTGCAATGGAATACCCTGATGTAATTGGTTTGAAAGACACTTTCTTTTCATGACCCACCCCCACCACCCCTCTTTACTTCAAGATCTATTACTAGACTAAAGTCCCAATAAGCCCACAAAGGTGAGGTACAAAGTGTGACCCATGAGGAGGTATGCTATACTCCAAAAGAACTGCATGGGTTTTCCAATTTATATAGACAGAAATCAAGGGAATATGTGTGGGAATGGCTATTAAGGATGTGAGATAATGGTGGAAGGAATATAAAGTTGATCAAGCGGAAATTATTGATATGGGCCCACTAAGCAGAGATTCTGCATTCAGTGCTGTAGCTCAAGGGGTTAGAAAGGGTATTAACAGTTTGTTCGGATGGTTGGCTGAAACATGGATCAAAAGATAACCAATATTACCTGACGCTGAAATGCCAGAACTGCCCTGGTATAATGTAGATGAGGGGATCCAGCAAGGACACATCTTTAACCAGAACAGTGAGAAATAAATTTGTAAGACTAGCTCCATCATCCCTGAAGAGCTCTGTAGTTGCCCTTCTCTGCAGGTCAGATATTACTGTGGGAACTGCTGTTACCGAGCTCGAATCCTTAAACACGACAGGGGTGATTGGGTCCCAAGTTGGCAGAAGCCATGTGGTGACAGTTAATCACCATAGACAAGGTGGATGTGTCCACCATAGTGACAGCAGACTCAAAGCAGCAGTCAGAATAATCTGACTTTCAGAAATTTGTGGCGTTGACTAGTAGATCATGGGGTACGTAGAAGTAAAATAGATGGGCAGTCTACTAAATTCTTGTTTGAGCTGACTAAGCAGAAATATTCTAGGTCAAGTGAAGAGAATTCTAACTTGAATGACAAAAACAGAGAGACACAGCCCTTAATCACTTCTGAGACTTGAGACAGTTCACAGACCCAGAGCCCCTTGAATGAAGGGAGGGCCAGCACCCTTGGGGAAGGACCCTTTTACAATGCCCAAAATTTACACTGATAATCTTCCTCCCAGCTGCCCCCAAGGAGACCTACAGCCTTGTATCAGGGTGACTGTGTACTGGGGAAAAGGGAATGATAAAATATTTCGGGGATTATTAGACACTGGCTCAGAAATGATACAAATTTCAGAAGAATCAAAATATTGCTCTGGTCCACAAGTCTTATAAGGACTTATAGAGGTCAAGTGATTGATAGAGGTTTAGCTCAGGTCCATCTCACAGTGTGTCCAGTGAGTCCTCAGACCCATTCTGTGGTCATTTCCCCAGTTCCAGAATGCATAATTGCAATCAACATACCCAGCAACTGCTAGAATCCCTATATTGGTTCTCTGACTAGTGGATTGAGGGCTACTATGGTGGGAAAGGCCAAGTGGAAGCCACTGGAACTGCTTCCTACATAGAAAAATAATGAATCAGAAACAATACCAGATTCCTAGAGGGATTGCAGAGATTATTGCCAGTCTTAAGGACTTGAAGGATGCAGAGGTGGTGATTCCCATGACATCCCCATTCAACTCTCCTATTTGGCGTGTGTAGAAAACAGATGGGTCTTGAAGGATGACAGTGGATTATTGTAAATTTAACCAAGTGTGACTACAATTGCAGCTGCTGTCCCAGATGTGGTAGCATTGCTTGAGCAAATCAGCACATTGCCTAGTACCTCGTATGCAGCTATTATCTGGCAAATCCTTTTTACTTAATAGATGTCAGTAAAGACCACCATAAACAGTTTGCATTCAGCTGACAAGGCAAGCAGTATACCTTCACTGTGCTATCTCTGGGATATATCAACTCTCTAGCCCTATGTCACAGCCTTGTCCCCAGGGACCTTGATTGTTACTCTCTCCCACAAGATATCACACTGTTCCATTATATTGATGATATCATGCTGATTGGACCTACTGAGTAAGAAGTAGCAACTACTCTAGACTTATTGGTATGGCGTTTGTGGGTTAGGGGGTGGGAAATAAATCCAACAAAAATGCAAGGACTTTCCACCTCCATGAAATTTCTAGGTGTCCAATGGTGTGGGGCATGTCAAGGTATCCCTTCTAAGGTGAAGGATAAGCTGCATCTGGCCCCTCCTATGACCAAAAAAGGGTCACAATGCCTAGTTAGCCTCTTTGTATTTGGAGACAACAAATTCCTCATTTGGGTGTGCTATTGAGTTGACCAAAAGAGCTGCTAGTTTTGAGTAAGGAGCAGAACAAGAGAAGACTCTGTGCCAGGTCCAGGCTGCTATACAAGCTGCTCTGCCACTTGGACCATGTGATCCAGCAGATCCAATGATGCTGGAAGTATCAGTGGCAAATAGGGATGCTGTCTGGAGCCTTTGGCAGGCCCCTATAGGAGAATCACAACGCAGACCCTTAGGATTTTGGAGCAAATCCTTACCATCTGCTGCAGATAACTACTCTCCTTTTGAGAAACAGCTTTTAGCCTGCTTCTGGGCCTTAGTAGAGACTGAATGCTTAACCATGGGTCACCAAGTTACCATGAGACCTGAATTGCCTATCATGAACTGAGTGTTGTCTGACTCACCAAGCCATAAAGTTGGGCGTGCACAGCAGCACTCCATCATAAAATGGAAGTGGTGTATTAGAGATAGGGCTCGAGCAAGTCCTGAAGGCATAAGTTACATGAGAAAGTGGCCCAAATACCCATGTCCCCCACTCCTGCTACTTTACTTTGTCTTTCCCAGACCAGAGCTACAGCCTCTTGGGGAGTTCTTCACAGTCAGTTGACTGAGGAGGAGAAAACTTGGGCCTGGTTTACAGATGGTTCTACACAATATGCAGGTGGCCCAAAAGTGGCCCAAAAGTGTGAGAGGAAATCTGCCCAGTGGGCAGAACTTCAACAATGCACCAGGTTGTACATTCTGCTTGGAAGGAGAACTGGCCAGGGTGCACTTGTGTACTGACTCATGGGCTCTTGCTAATGGTTTGGCTGGATGGTCAGGGCCTTGGAAGGAGCATGATTGGAAAATTGGTGACAAAGAGGTCTGGGGAAGAGATAGGTAGATAGACCTTTCTGAGTGGGTAAAGAACTTGAATATATTTGTATCCTATGTCAGTGCTCACCAGAGGGTGACTTTAGCAGAAGAAGGCTTTAATAATCAAGTGGATAAGATGACCTATCCTATAGATACAAATCAGCCTCTTTCCTCAGCCACTCCTGCCATTGCCCAATGGGCTTATGAAATAAATGGTCATGGTGGTAGGGACGGAGGCTCAGCAACTTGGACTTCCACTCACCAAGGCTGACCTGACTATAGCCACTGCTGAGTGCCCAATCTGCCAGCAACAGAGACCCACACTCGATCCCCAGTATGACACTATTCCCCGAGGTGATCAGCCTGCTACCTGGTGGCAGGTTGATTACACTGGACCACTTCCGTATAGGAAGAAACAGCGATTTGTTCTGACTGGAATAGACACATACTCTGGATATGTGGGAAAAAATGGAGAGACCCTGTGATGGTTAGGTTCTGGTGTCATCCTGGCCAAATGATTGTGTCCAGTTGTCTAGTTAGGCAAGCACTGGCCTGACTGTTGCAAGGATATTTCCTGGCTGTGTGATTAAATCATCAGTCAGTTAATTGCATCTGTGGTTGATTACATCTGCAATCAGATGTGTGCGTGCCGTCCACAATGAGATAATTCAATCAGTTGAAGGTTTCTAAGGAGAAAGAGAGATTCTTTCACTGCTTCTTCAGCCAGCCAGCCTCTCACGTGGAATTCATCCAGACCCTTCATCAGAGCCACCAGCTTCACAGCCTGCCCTGCAGAGTTTGGACTCTTCCATTCCCATGATTGTGTGAGACCCCTTTATAAAATGCATATTTACAGATCTCTCCTATTGGTTTTGTTTCTCTAAAGTACCCTGACTAATACAGACCCCCACTGACAAAAAATAGCAAGCAATAACATGGAAAAAAGGGCAGAAAATGGATATGGCTAAAAATTTCAGAAAATTTTTTTCAAAGTTGAACTACTTATTTTTTCCCTATATATTTGCAAGACTTATAATTTTTATATCTTATTACCATATTTGCACAGCCAAAATTATATTTTTTATTTTATACTTTAATAAAATATTTCCTATTTATTTATTTAACAAATGTTGAGTGCTGGCCCTGTGCCAGGCTGTGTTCAAAGAACTGACTATACCTCAGTGAACCAAAAAGATACCCTGACTCTGTGAGCATATAGACTAGTGAGAGACAGGCAATGACTAACTAGCTGAATATTGAAATGGAAATCTTTCTTGTCTTCATTTTCGTTAAAGTACTGTATTATTAGTCAACTCCCTGTCAGGAAAAGAGAAACTACATTAGTTATGTATTGGTTGTGTTAGTAGAGAGAATTGAATGGAACTAGTTAAACAGGTAGAAGAGACCTGTTTAACATAACGAGGGAGCATCAAAGTAGCACAATGAGAGCAAATGCAGAAAGCAGCAGACACCAATTTGTTGGAGGGGGTACAAAGAGGAGAGGATGGACCTATCAGAACCTGGAGGCTTGGAGGAAAGTCCCCAGAGCTGGAGCAGACTGTGGGAACCCAGCGGGACCCTGCTGAGTTGTGGACCAGCCTTGTGAGAAGGGGCCCTGAGGAGTTGGGAGACAGACCCATTGACTGGGGCACTGCTTGGTGGGGCTCCTGTCTCGTAGGGGCATTGTATAGGAGGGCTCTTTCTGGCAGAGAAGAAAAACCTGGAGACCAACCAACTGTTACTGGAAACAAATGCTGCTGCCAAGGTAAAGGGCTGTTGCTGGGCAACTGTGGCAAGAACAGGAAACAAACAGAAAAGAGCTGGTCCCTTCCTCCTCTTGCTTTCCGTTCTCCTCTTAGTGTCGCCTATTAGCAGAGCCAAGCGACAGAGAAGAAATGCTATTTGCAGAGTCCCCAGCCCCACAGCACAATGTAGAGGATAGGAAGGTAATTTGGGAGTGGCAAGACAATAACTTGATAAGAGTTACGGTCCCAAATGCACTGGGTGGCGGTTATTCCCATGTTCCAAGACTGCTTGCTCAACTGCCCAAGAGGGATTTGCAGAGGAAGTAGCTACAATCTGGATTTGTAGACTCTTTGCCCAACACCCATGTCGGGGACTTGGACACTGGGGAGAGGATTTATTTAGGGAGAGTTGTTGGCATGCTTTGGATGCCCCCTTTCCTTGCCAACACAAAGAGCCTCCTCTTCCCATCTCAAGCCAACGGTAGGAGCTGCAAAGCATCACACAGAAAGCTTGTTGGGTGCTGCCTGCAGTTTAGAGAACACAGTGGACTGGGGTCAAACACCTGCCCGAGTAATATAAAAGCTGTTAGAAGCAGGCAGTGGCAGCAGGGTAGAAGGTATTCTTCGGGAAGTCCTGGCACTATAGTAGATCAAATTATGCACCCCAGTGAAAGGCATGTTCCTAATCTCAATCCACATTCTTGTGGATGTGGACCCACTGTAAATAGGACCTTTTGAAGATGTAATTTTTAGGTAAGGTGTGACCCATGTGAATCAAGGTGGGCCTTGATCTGTGTTACTGGGGTCCTTTATGAACAGTAGAGATTTGAACGTATTTAGTCAGAGAAGGCCACACAGGGAGAAGCTGGAAGTCAGCAGTGACCAAAAAAGAAGACACAAGGATAGAGAGATGGCCATGTGATAAGAGGCAAAGAGGTGAGTCAAAGGAACCCCAGGAATTACAGCAAGCCATTGCCAGAATGTTACAGGTTTTTTAAAAATGTATTTAATTTTATTGAGAAATATACACACACACATAGTCCAAACATATTATACAATCAGGGGCTCACAACATCATCACATAGCTGTGTATTCTTTACCTGATAATTTTTAGAACATTTTCTTATCTCCAGAAAAAGAAATAAAAAGGAAAAAAAAAAAAATTCTTTCATCCTATAGCCCCTACCCCTCCCTCCCATCAACCCACAGCATTTCAATCTACCTAATTTTTACCCCCTACCTTCCCCTATTATTTATTTATTCCTTATCCTTATTTTCTTTTTTACCTATCTGTCCATACCCTGGATAAAAGAGGCATCAGACACTAAGTTTTCACAATCATGTTATCACATTGTAAAAGCTTTATATTAATACAATCATCTTTGAGAATCAAGGCTACTGGAACACAATTCAACAGTTTCAAATACTTCCCTCTAGCCACTCCAAGACAGCATAAAATAAATGCTTCAGACTTTTGAGAGAAAGCATGGTCTTGCCAGTGCCTTGATTTTAGCCTTCTAGCCTCTGAAACTGAGACAATAAATACTTGCTGTTTAAGCCACCTCATTGTGTGGTGTTTGTCATAGCAGCCTGGCAAGCCAAGGCAGGCACTCTCACCAAAGATGGATCAAAGATGTGGGTTTCTCTTGACCCAGATGTGGTCCACACAGGACAGATGGCTGGTGTGCAATTGTCTTAGATGCTGCACATGATCTCCTCATGGGCAGAGGAAGAATCCAGTTGAAAAATGCTGCAAGTGTTGAGCTAGATGACTGGGAACTGAGGGAACTGCCATAAGCACCCAGCCTCACTTGTGTCAGGAAACTGCAGTGTTTTGTTTCATTAAGCTACCAGAATGCAAAAATACCAGAAATTGAACTTTTGAAAAGAAGATATAAGTTGCAACTTTACAGTTCTAAGGCTATAAATATATCTAAATTAAGACACCAACAAAAGGTTACCTTCACTCAAAAAAGGCTGATGCCATCTGGAACACCTCTGTCAGCTGGGAAGGCACCTGGTGGTGTCTGCTAGTTCTCTCCTCATTTCATAAAGATTCCCTGAGGGTGTTTTCCTTCTGCATCTCCAAAGGTCTCTAGCTGTGTTGGCTCTGTTGATTCTAAAACTTTTTCTGAAAATGTCTTTCTCTTAAAGGACTCCAGTAAGCAACCCACCTGGAATGGGTGGAGACACACCTCCATGGAAACCACCTAATCAAAAGATCCCACCCAGCAATACTGAATGAGGATTAAAGGACATGGCTTTTCTAGGGTGCACAACAGTTTCAAACCAGCACATGCAGCAAAGAGAGTCTGTGGAGAATCAATGAAAGTGTCCAGATGGGCCATAAAAGCTCCCCATAAAAGCCCTAAACCTCTTTCAGTTCCCACACACCAAAGAGATCACTCACATCAGCTCACACCAGTACTAGTCAGAAAGTGTCCTCCTGCCCCCTTACCTCCCCGCACTAGTCTTGCTTCAACCACTCTTGCCCTGAAAGTGTCAGAAGCAAGCTAGAATTGGAGGTAAGAGAGGGAAGCCCAGGAGAAGATATCACCAAGCTCCACCTTTCCTGCGGCAGACTTCACAATGGCCACAGGCCCAAGCTGAGATGGGAGACTTCCAACAAGAATGAAATCTGGGGGTTTTGTTTTTTTTTTTTAACTGGACAGGGAATATTAATGTCAGAAATAAGAGTGTTTTGTGAAAAAAGTGATTGGAGAACATTTGATTATCGGAAAGTTAATGAAAAAGCTGTGACCCCACCCCAGTTTAATTTGGGGACATGGCTGAACTAGGCCCTCAGAATATGTTTCCATGGCCATAAAGTTTCCTGATGATTGATCCTAGAAATCTTGCTCATTCAAAGAACACTTTTGCAGGGAAATGTTGGCCAAATGCAGCAAAGTGTTGTGGATTACTTTGCTGCCCACTCTGCAGTAAGATTGAAGTTCTGGGGTTAGAAGAAATGAAGCATTGGACACCACTGCATTATTAGTCAAACAGAAGCAGTTTTGTTTTGTTTTTTTTAATCTCTTGCGTAAAGCAGGTCATGAAGCAGGAGAACAGCAGTTTAAAGCTTTTGCTTTTTCAAAGTAGTTCCCTGGCAACCTCCCCAGTTTGCTCGGTGCAGCTCAGGTTCTGGACCAGCAGCACAACTGTGGGAAAGTTTTCAGATCAGAGGAGAGCTGACAAGTATAGACTTTTTTGGGAAGAATTTTGCAATAAAAGAGAGCAGGGAAATTCAATTGAAAGTAGGTGATAATCTGTGGTCATGAGAGGGTTGCTGCTTGTTTTTAAGTTAAGAGATATTGAAGCATATTTTTATACTAACGGGAAGCATCCAGTAGAGGGGGAAATTGATGATTAAGAAGAGAGGGTAGAGAAATGCAGGAGCATAGCTGTATCAAAAGAGTATAAGATTCAGTGTACAACGGGCGGGGTTTGCTTTAGAGAGGAGTTTAGACAAGAAAAACCATGCAGACATGTAAATAGATTACAGGTATGAGCCTGTGGGAATCAGTTGATTTCCACCTCCCTGAATAGTATACTCGATATAAATACCAAATATTTTTATTGGACATACATAAATCCCAGGATACACTTTTGGAGATTCTCATTTGTCTCTTTCTCCTACATGTAATGGATCAAAAATGTTCTTTTTAATTAATACCTCTAACTATATAGGGGTATTCATTCATTCATTTGATGATTATCTGCCACCTAATATTTGCCAGATAAGTGATCAACGCTGTGGATCAAGAGATGACTCAGATATGGTTACTGTCTATAAAGAGCTGAAGGTCAAGTTGGGGGAGATAAACAAACATAAACAAGTAAAAACAATGATGTTTCTGCGATTCTATGAGTCACGGTTTCTGATTACAAGCAGCAGAAGCTGATTCTGGTAATCTGTAGACTGACTAGGAATTCATTTAAAGGGTATGGAGGGCGTACAATGCCAGAGGATCCGACTTGGGAAATTAGTGTGCCCCAGGGCAGCTCAAAATGTCAAGAACCTGAAAACAACAGTCAGCCTGGGCAGGATATACTGCCACTAGGTACTGCTGTCATATTCCTGCCGAGGGTGTGGAAACCTCTAAACTTGCAAGCCCAGAGGCATAATGGCAGGGAGCAAATGTTTTTGAAGTGGATGACTAGGTATACTTTTTATTAGAGGCACTGCTCTAAATTTCTGCCTCACGCTTACCCTCTGTTTCCCAGTATTCTGGCTACGGAGAAATAAGAGAATATCCCATTGGTTCAGAATAACACATACAAAGTCACATCCCAAAGTCACATCAGTACAGGTCCCTGTAGGAAGCTGTACTCAAAAGGTGCCATTGAAGAAAGGTTCACACCATTGACAGGATGTTGCCAAGTGTTCTAGTTTGCTAGCTGTTGGAATGCAATATACCAGAAACGGAATGGCTTTCAAAAGGGGGGATTTAATGAGTTGCCAGTTTACAGTCCTAAGGCCAAGAAAATGTCCCAGTTAAAACAAGTCTATAGAAATGTCCAATCTAAGGCACCCATCCAGGGAAAGATACCTTGGTTTAAGAAGGCCGATGAAGTTCAGGGTTTCTCTATCAAGTGAGAAGGCACATGGCGAACACAGTCAGGGCTTCTCTCTCAGTTGGAAGGGCACATGGCGAACACGGTGTCATCTGCTAGCTTTCGCTCTTGGCTTCCGGTTTCATGAGGCTCCCCAGGAGGCGTTTTCCCTCTTCATTTCCAAAGGTCGCTAGGTGGTGAACTCTGCTTCTCATGGCCATGTCATTCTTCTCTGCTCTCTCTGAATCTCTTTTCTCCAAAATGTTTCCTCTTTTAGAGGACTCCAATAAACCAATCAAGACCCACTCATATGGGTGGAGGCATGTTGTCACCTAATCCAGTTTAATAACCACTCTTGACTAGATCACATAATCCAGGGAGATGATCTGATCACAGTTTCAAACATACAGTATTGAATAGGGATTATTCTACCTTTATGAAATGGGATTTTGATTAAAACGTGGTTTTTCTGGGGGCATGCTTCCTTTCAAACCAGCACACCAAGTTTAAGAGAAACTCACTGGGGGTGTTGAAGCACCCTGGGTTTAGCAGCTGCAGGAAATCATTAGCACTCCTAGACCTGATGGGCAAAGGAGAAAGAGCAGTTTCCAAAACTCGGTAAGGACTTTAGCCCCAGATGGTTGCCCAATAGGAGCTGTGGTCTTCAGTAGAGAAAGCCATTGTTAAACCCATGCCTAGTAAGGAAACAGTGGGGTTAATAATTTAACCTTTCTCTCCCCTTTCCTCCTCCTTAATCCTGTTTAAGTCTCTCATTGGCCAAATCCAAATGGAAACCTGGAGGCAAGGGAACCTTCTGAGAGTGTTGCTAGCCAAGGGTGTTGCTTGCAGAAACATGTTAAGCAAAGAAAAAAAAATCCAAGTCCAGATTGAATGTCCACTCCATTGAACCCTCCTTCGGCTGCTCCCCCCTCTAAAATGGAAAGTATCCCTGTGCAATCCACTTGCTATCCAAGAAATGGCTGGTTTCCTTGAAGTATAACATAATTCCATGGGCCAAGATTTATTACCTCTGCTGATAAACTGAGCACTACCTTCTGGTGATAGCAAGATCATCCTGGCAAGAAGGAGATCATGTTAATAAGCACATGTTGCCAATATGGCCACTTGATCATGATCCCAAGGGAACAAGCATAAAAATTTGGGGGAAGGTGGTCATTTGACCATCTTTTATTCTCACGATAAAAAATATCACATTATGAGCAATTCAGAGAAGTCCATCGATGCAAATCTTCCCCAAATGTGTTTCTATGTCACTAAGCATCTAGCCAATCCAGTAGCTGCCACATGATATGAATCAGACTATCTTGCCCTGCATTTTCTGAGCTTTGCCCAAGATGCTTATGGCATCTCAACTCTTTGCTTGAGCCACCCTTGAGTCCAGGTTTTAATGTACCAGATGAGTAAGCGCCTCAAACACCCACCTCCAATTGCTCAGACTGGCACATCAAATTCAGAATCTCTGGAAATTGCACCCATATTAATAAACTCAGTACAGTCTACAATTATAGTTCCCTCTCTTTGGCCAGTGTTCCTTAGAATCCATATCTGTAGGCGTTTATCCCAGAACTTTGCCTTTCTAAATTAAACAGTCTGGATTTCTTGTGGTACTTGGACCTTCTGTGTTTGGCTTTCTAATTGTCTCCCTGGGGCATTCAGGAAGGTGACTAGTTATAGATCTGGAGACCTTGAAAGGTGGAGGGATGGTGGTATAGAATGAGCAGAACTCCCTCTCCTGCCCTGATAGGGAATTGTAGGGTCTGCAAGAAAATAAAGATTGTCCTTATCAGGCAAGGGAGAAGGTGCTACAAACCATAAATCTTCATTCCTGTCCTCAGAGCCCAGGTTTTTATCCCCAGACAATGCTCTGGCTGTCACATAAAATACTTGGTGAGGCTGTGAAGTCAAGTAATTTTGTAACTCACAGGTTTATTTTTCAGCTGCCTTGGTCCTAGCTTCAAGAGATAAGAGAATCAAGCTTGTGTCTTGTTCTAGTTTGCTAGCTGCGGAATACAACACACCAGAGATGGACTGGCTTTTAATAAAAGGGGATTTATTTTGTTAGTTCTTCAGAGGAAAGGCAGCTAACTTTCCACTGAGGTTCTTTCTTACGTGGAAGGCACAGGATGGTCTCTGCTTGTCTTCTCTCCAGGCCTCTGGGTTCCAACAACTTTCCCTGGGGTGACTTCTTTCTGCATCTCCAAAGGCCTGGGCTGAGCTGCGAGTGCTGAGATGAGGAATGCTGAGCTGCTTAGGCTGTGCTATCTTGCGCTCTTTCATTTAAGCACCAGCCAATTAAGTCAAACGTCACTCATTGCAGCAGACATGCCTCCTAGCCGACTGCAGATGTAATTAGCAACAGATGAGGTTCACGTACCATTGGCTTATGTACACAGCAACAAAACTAGGTATGCTCACCTGGCCAAGTTGACAACTGAATCTAACTAACATATGTCTTGAGTTCAGACTTAAGTGATTTGAGTTTGTCTTCCTCATTCTTAGGCTATTCAAATGCCTTATCCCCCTTCTCAAATTTCTAATGCCTTTCCTGCATGCTGTTCTTTGTCCCCCAAAGCCATTCCCTATCCGGCCATCACCAAATTCCAGTGACCATAGATGACTAATTAGTTCTTTGCCACTGTATGCTTTGGGCTACCAGATGCCCACTCTGAAATATTGATAATGCTTTGGTGACTTTCTTTCCCAGGAAGGCATGATAATCAATCTCAGAATCCTCATATTTCTCTAAATGACTGTAGACTTCAGCAACTACCAATCCATTTTTTTTTAATTTGTCAAAATTCTTAATTGCAAGTAACAGAAATGAACTCTGACCATCTTAAGCAGAGAAGAAAATTTTCTGCAATTCTTTGGGGGTTCCACAGAATTAAGAAAACCTTTGCTAGAAAATGGGCATGGACCAAGACAGCCAGGGAAGGAGAAAAGCAGAAAGGACAAGTTCTGCCCTTTACCAGAAATGATCTGCCCAGGACCCTACCACCATTGTTAACTGGAAACCAACCATCATAGTCTCTTTGCCTTTGAATGACTTGATTTAAATTCTGGGGTGAGAGTTTCTGATTGACTGAGTCTAGGCCATATGACCAATCATTCTTCAGGAGATGGGGAGCAGGTACATCTCCCCACTTCAGTGTCTGTGGTGAGAGACAGGCCTCTCTATAGGGTTATGCTTATAGAAAATACAGTTGGATATTAGGCAGCCAAAATGAGCCAAACAGTGGCTCCCCCAGTTCTAGTACTTAAGCGTATCTGATGATAAGTGGGGGCACAAGGGGGCAGTGATTCAGTGGTGAATCCTACCTGGGGAACAGAAAAGTCTTCAGACAATATGACCCTAACCGAGCCTTCAAAGGTAACTACATTTGTCAGATGGTCCAGAAGAGATAGTAAATTCCAGGCAAAGGGAACAGATGAGCGAAGAGCATGTAGACATCAAATGTCTCAAGCATTCAGAAAACCGCACATCATGAAGGTAGAGCAGTGGTACTGTGTCAGAATGGAAATCAACTGGATCACTAAGCTCACACTTTTATTTTTGATAACCATTAAAAGTTTCTGGATAAAAGAAGTAGTGCGTGGATTTACCTTTTGGAGCCAAGTCCCTGTTGAGAATTAGTAACACACAGTTCACTGGCTGGCTGTTTTGAGCAGCACTGGTAGAGAGAGCATAAGGTATGGAGTGGGGGTGGCACATCCCAAAGGAAGAGATTGGAAGCCAGTTTGGGTCAGATCAGGAGGGTTTTAGGTGGCAAGGGAAGGTGTTTGGGCTTTTTAAATGCTACAGAATGGGAATAAGACATCACCATGAAGGAAATGTGGAGGGTGAATTTCAGAGCACAGAATTGTGAAGGCAGGTATTTTGGTTGGTTTGGAGACCGATATATTAATCTAGTCCCCAAAAGTCTTTATTCCAGTGTAGGTTTGTGACAGAGTTTTCACCAGTCTCCAATGAAATGAGAATATTGAAGACTGTTTAGAAAGTTTACATAAAGCTAAATTTTATTCCATTTGAAGGGACTCTCCTCTAGTTGGAGATTATGGGCTTCCATCCTTTGTGGGGTCAGATTGTCTATTCATTTATGCAGCTTAATGATAGCAAATACTAAGCTTTTTTTCCTATCCTTCAAATTAAAAAAGTCAGCTAGTCTCTCTGGTTCTCCTACTACCCCTTTGAAATTTTGCTGACCTATGAAATTCACAAGACTGGGAGTCTAACCAAGGCTGAGGCAAAGGTAGGGTGGGAAGTTGATGAGGAGACACTGAAAAGAATGAGATGCGATGGAGGTGGAATCCACAGCATACAATACTCAAGAGCCAAGATTTTACTGGACTTTGTATGCATCTTCCTGAACCTCAAATACATAATCAGATTTTATTTATTCTGTTATTTATTTTTGCTTATTTATGTTTATAATAATTCCATGGATACCTGTTTGGGATCAATTATATTGTAAATTTATCTTATGAAGTACATATATACATAATTCATTCACATATTTTCTCCCTTAAGTCCAACCTTAGAAAATCATCACCTGATGGTGGAGTTATACAGAGAAGGTAGGGTTTAACAGATGAGTATGAGTGCTGAATCATTATACTAATATTTCTTTTAACTTCCAGTACCCTAGAGCAGCTAGAAATAAAAACCTAAAATTGTGGAGTTGTAACCCATACCAAACTCTGAAATCTGTTCTACAACTAAGCGTTGCGATGGACTTTGAAATGTATTGATTTTATGTATATAAGTTATTTAAAGAGAAGGAGTATAACAGAGAAGATAGGATTTAACAAATGAATATGACTGCTGAATCATTATATTGATATCTCTGTTGGTCTCCAGTGTCTTGGAGCAGCTAGAACGAAAAATGAAAAATCGTGCAACTGTAACCCATACCAAACTTTAAAATCTACTCTATAAACTACTTGTTAAAATGTACTTGGAAATGTAGTGCTTTTCTGTATATGTTATATTTCACATTTAAAAAAAAAAGAAGAAAATCATCACATGGCTGTTTTATAGTTGACTACCATGATCCTAGCATGAAAATTCTTTCTTTTATATGAAGCCAATAAAATGACTTTGGAATTCATCATTCCCATCCTGCCAAGCCTTCTTTCCTGAGAGGTTAGGAATGTTCTGCTTCTCCCCTGGTAATGAGTTTCCTAATATCAGAACAGTTTTATTACAGGTTGCTTTTCTGAGAATCCTATTACTTTTATCTTAATGCTGACTGAGAGTTGGTTTTATCAAATTGACATCAACAGCAAAATGCCTGGGGGAAGCTGGGTGTTATATTTTCTTTTTTTTTCTTAAATCGCATTTTTTATTTTCTTGTTCTTTTCTGGCATTCTCTTGTCTTGAAATCAAAATGAATTGTAATATAGACACAGTGAATATAGACTAGTCATTACCTTTGGAGGAACAAGCATTGATTTCATAATCAATATTGTGCTCCCACTTCTTGTTTCCCACTTTGTATATTATCCTCCTGTAACCACCTCCTCCCCCCCACACACACACACACAAACCCCCTACACAAATGTTAATTACACTTGCTTTCCTTTATTTCGATTTTGGAGATAATATCCTGCTCCTCAATGATGTTAATTTAGAACCAGTAATCCTTGACAATCTTCGAGAAAATCAAAGTATTCTTTGGGAATATTTTATCTCTTTCCCTTAAAATATATTTGCTTCATTTTATCCACTTTCTCTCATCGTATGTTTACTCAGGAGTAGCCTTATGGCCCCTGTTGGGATTATGAAGAGGATCCTGTTCTCCCAATGCTACATATTTTGTTGTTTTGAAGCCCTGAGTTTGTTCTACTCATAGGATTTCAATTACAAATACCATTTGTTCCTTCTCCTGCTGTTTACTCTCTAATCTCTTTGGTGTATCATTAATGAGTTCTATAGTGAGAACGGAATAGTGGAACCTCTTTCGCTTGCCTCCTTATTTAGAGGGAGTAATACTCAGAGTCAAGTGTCACTCCAGATTGCAAAAGCTAATACAGTTTGCTATCTAGACTTTTCCTTTTTATCAAGCTCCCTAATTTCAACTGCTATTCTGTCTTACTTTTGCATTAACCTGTAGCTTCTTTAGAGTAGGACTACCTATCCTTTGCTTGTGTCATAGTTACCAAAGCAGCTGTTTAGGATTTATTGCTTAGTAGTTGCTCAGTAAATGCATCTTGAGTTAAATTTAATTCTGATAGCTCTCTAATAGTACATGGATAGCCCCTCCTCTAATATTAACATTTATGAGAGTTAAGTGTTGGTGAGTCTTGGTGTTCTAACCTCATTGTCTTCCTTACTCTGTTCAATCTTTTTTATTTAATCCACTCCTATGGCTCTAGCTACTGTGTCCTAGGATAATGATGATTTTCAAATGATCTCTTATCCAGCTGCTCTGCTGGGCTTTATATCCATCTTACTTTGTTGTCCTTCATATACCACAAAAATGTGATGTCTGAGCCTGAACCCTACACCTCCTCTGTATTCCTTCTCAAGGTGAATGGCAGTACCATCTACCCATTAGCTATCTATTTTAATTTCTTAGGATGCTCCAGCAATACCATGAAATGAGTTGGCTTAAACAATGGGGATTTCTTATTGGTTTTGAGGCCAGAAAAATATCCAAATTAAGGCATCATCAAGGCAAAGCTTTGTTCCCAAAGACCAGCTGCCAGTGATTTTTGCTCCTCTGCCCCATGGCAGGGCACATGGCAATGTCTTCTGGTGTCTTCCTTTCCTTCTGGGTTCCATTCATACAGATCTTGCAAAAACTTGCTGGTTTTGCATATAGCACACAAGGGTCCAATCCATCAGACTAAAGAACTTTCCATAGATCCTTCCTGAATGACTGCATCTCTGTTCTAGTTTGTTAGCTGCCAGAATGCAATATACCAGAAACAGAATGGCTTTTCAAAAGGGGAATTTAATAAATTGCTAGTTTACAGTCCTAAGGCTGAGAAAATGTCCCAATTAAAACAAGTCTATAGAAATGTCCAATCAAAGGCATCCAGGGAAAGATACCTTGGTTCAAGAAGGCCAATGAAGTTCAGGATTTCTCTCTCAGATAGAAAGGCACATGGCAAACATGGTCAGTGTTTACCTCTCATCTTCAAGGGCACATGGTGAACACGGCCAGGATTTCTTTCTCATTTGGAAAGGCATGTGGTGAACACGGTGTCATCTGCTAGCTTTCTCTCCTGGCTTCCTCTTTCATGAAGTTCCCTGGGAGGCATTTTCCTTCTTCATCTCCAAAGGTCACTGGCTGGTGGACTCTCTGCTTCTCGTGGCTATGTCATTCTTCTCTGCTGCATCTGAATCTCTCTCATTCTCCAAAATATTTCCTCTTTCATAGGATTCCAGTACACTAATCGAGACCCACCCAATGGGTAGAGACACATCTCCACCTAATCCATCTTAACAACCACTCTTGATTGAGTCACATCTCCAGGGAGATGATCTAATTACAGGTTCAAACAAAAAGCACTAAATAGGGATTAGAAGAAATGGCTGTCTTTACAAAATGGGATTAGGATTAAAACATGGCTTTTCTAGGGTACATACATCCTTTCAAACTGGTACAATCTCCAATCCTGGCTTCCACTGAAATGGCTGACTGGATCCATGTTCAGTTAAACTCTCACATGGAGCATTATCCTCTGGGGACTCAGTTTCCAAAAGTTCAGAATTTTCCAAACCCTCAATTTCTGGTTTCTTTGTGCCCAAGAGCTCAGTTCTCAACTTCTCTCTTTCCTGTTGCATTTTACTATAAGCTACAAGGAGAAATCAGGCTGTACTTTCCACATTTAGCTTAGAAATCTCCTCACTAAATATCCAAGTTCATCACTCTCAAATTCTGCCTTCCATCCAACAACATAATTCAATTTTCCTAAGTTTTCTGCCACTTTAAAATAAGGATTACCTTTCCTCCAGTTTCCAATAGCACATCATCATTTTCTTGTAAGTCCTCAGTAGAAGTACCTTAGTGTCCATGTTTCTACCAACAGGCTCTTCAAAGCAATCTAGGCCTTTTATATCAAGCACCTCACAATGCTTCCAGTCTCTACCCATTGTCCAATTCCAAAGCTGTTTCCACATTTTTGGTATCTGAAATAGCTGTTGTGCTAGTTTGAAAGGATGTATGTCCCCTGGAAAAGCCATGTTTTAATCAAAATCCCATTTCGTAAAGGCAGAATAATCCCTATTCAATACTGTATGTTTGAAACTGTGATCAGATCATCTCCCTGGAGATGTGATTTAATCAATACCACCCAAATGGGTTGAGACATGTTGTTGCCTAATCCAGCTTAACAACCACTTTTGTGATTGGACATCTCTTTAGACTTGCTTTAATTGGGATATTTTCTTGGCTTTAGAACTATAAACGAGCAACTTATTGAATTCCCCTTTTTGAAAGCCATTCCATTTCTGGTGTGTTGCATTCTGGCAGCTAGCAAACTAGAACAGATTTTGGTACCGGAGAGTGGGGTGCTGCTGTGGTTTGCAAATACTAGATATGTTGGAACGGTTTTTTGGATGGCTAAGGGGAAGATTTTGGAGGAACTGTGAGGAGAATGATAGAGAAGTCCTGGAGTGCTTGAAGAGATTGTTGGTGTAAACAGAACCACTGCCAATCTGGACAAAGGGACACAAAGGGACAAATTGGAGTTTGCAGAGTGAGAACCATGAAAGCTCGGGTCTGAAGCCAAGAAACCTCGGCCAGGAGAGTGGACCCACCCATATACATGGAGAGGGTGAGTTTGTTCTGAGGATGAGT
>PVIY010015954.1:0-52713 GCA_004026745.1 Myrmecophaga tridactyla
GACTGGTTACCTCCTGCTCCTTCCCAGCCCCCTTCCCTGGGCTCATGCCTGCTCTGTGCTCTGCAGCAACCACCCCACTGAAGTGCATAAAGTGCCACCTTCGCACACGGACGGACCGCTGCAGAAGAGGTTTCGGTGTCTGCAATGCTCAGCATGACGAGAACTGCATGACGTTAAAGATATATCAGGGTAATTTAGAGGGTCATATCAGGGTGATTTAGAGGGTCAGGGGAGGTAGTAGGAGGTTCTTAGAAAAAGCTAGGAGAGTATAACCATCATATCACATCTCAAACCAAGACCGGCCTTGGAGAGGAAGCAGGGGTTGGAGGCCCCTGTGGGTAACACAGGTTTCTGGGCATACAGGCAGAGGAGGAATTTGGAAAACTGGATAGGGAGAAGAAGGCAGGGGAGAGGGGTCCATCCCCCAAGAAAACTGACCAAACAGATTTTGACTCTGCAAACACAAAAGCACTAGTTGCTTATTTCCCAGCAGGGAAAGGGATGAAACACCTACACAAAGAGTCAGGGGTTGTTGGGGACCCCACACAAGACATCCCTGAAGTTTGACCAGTGATTTTTGCATTCCCCTGCCTGGGTGCTCTGGGAAAGTATAAGCTGGGAAGCCATCCTGTACCTACCTGATGCCTGATGAAAATCTTCACTGAAAGAACTGGGACCAGGTTGGACTTGTCTTTGGAGAGCTTACATCACTGGTTTTTTTTTTTCCTCTGGTGCCCCTCTTCCCCACTACAGATAAACAACTCGAGATAATATATATGGAGTGTCAGAAATTCTGCAGGAGCCTGACATTTGATCGCAACAATCGGACTTACGTTCATAAATGCTGCAGTCACAATTATTGTAACATCAATTTCTAAGATATTTGCCCTCCTGAGATCTCACTTCAGGGTGCCACTGATGCTTCCAACCCTTGCTTTCTTCCCCTCTCTGCCCTGATGTACCCTTGTTTTCCCCTTAATTCAGTATCCTGCCACCTATACTCAAGGGACAGTCCTGGTGACTTGGTTAGGGTATCTTGGGCCTGAACCACAGATTGCTCCTATTATAGGGGTTGGCATTTTCGTTCTCCAAGAAGCAACCTGCCCTCAAAGAGCTCCCTTAGGTCAAGAAGGAGACGACTATTACAGTAAGATTCAAAACGGGGCTATTCTAGAATCTTTTGTTTGGCTTTGATAGTTGAAATGCACTCAAAATCCTTCAGCTAAAAATTCACAAATATTTTTATCTGTTACTATTATGACTGAACAGAAAGAACACATAAATTTAAAATGGATGGTGGAAACTCAAAATTTTCCTTTTTGGCCACAGAGTTATTTTTATTAGTGGGCAATGTCTACTTCATACTTTACCATTGTGTTTTTCTTCACATATATGAAGTATATTCCTACATAATAGTAGGAAACAGCAAGCAAGAAACTTTCCCGCTTCTGGACATTCACACCTCACTCACAGCTACTTCTCTTCCTGTCAAGATGAACATTCAAGACACATCACAATATTTCTTCCCTTTCCATTCCTGATCTTTCTCTAGTCCCTTCCTCCTTTGCCAACCATCTCTACTGTCACCTTCCCAGCAACCAGCCCCATCCTTGTACAAACTCTCCCTCTTCTGAATACTCAAGGCACTTTTTGAATTCTTCTTTGAGACATTCATAATGGGCTATTTCTCTGTCTAATTTACCCCCAGTATATTATAAGCCATAGCACGGACAGGTGCCATGTCTTACTCATCTCCATTCTATTGCCATTAGCTGTTCAAGGAAACTTCATTGTGTTTATCTGAACAGTCAATGAAGTTAGTGGGTTTTTTTCTTGTTCATTTGTTTAGTTTTCAGGACATGTGATGCCTTCATACTGTTTTTTGGCTGTATGCTTTATTTTGTTGTATGTAATGGGGAAATGGTAACTTCTGCTCTCTACTAGACAAAGAATGTCCATTCTGGTGCCATGTGTTTTCCTAAAAGGGATCATGCTCAGGACATTTCTTATTATGAGATTCCCCCAGTCTTCAAATATCTTAACAAAACTTATTTCTCTGATGACATTTTTCCAAAACTTATTAGCTAAACTTACTTCAAATTTCATAATCAACCCTATCCCTATATCAAGGTTTTATAAAATAAACCTAGAAGTTTATAAAGGGTAATCCAGTCCAGCCCTGATGGAAACATCTAAGGTGCACGTTGACCTACTTTTAATTATATCAGGATTGATTACGTCAGTTTGTTTGTTCTTAGCTTGATCTACACAATATAAAATTTCCCTTGGTTTTAGCCTTCTTTGATTATTATTACATAGATACATTATTTCATTATGAGATAATAAACAATTATTTTATTTTCTTAATTGAGGAATAATTTGCACATATTTTTAAGTATCAGTTTGAGTTTGACTAATGTATAAACCTGTGTGACCATCATCCCAATTAACACAGACCATTTCCACCACCCCAGTAAGTTCCCTTAGGTACTCACCCACTTCCAAAGGTATTATTCTTGCTTCTACCACCATAGAATTGTTTTGCCAATTCTTGAACTTAAAATAAATGAAAGAATATGGAAAGTCCTCTTCAGGGTCTGGTTTCTTTCACTCAACAGAATATGTTTAAGATTCATGCATGTTGGGCGGCTGCCGTGGCTCAGCAGGCAGAACTCCGACCTGCCGTGCTGGAGGTCTGGAGTTTGATCCCTGGTGCCTCCTGCCCATATGCAAATTAAAAAAAAAGATTCATGCATGTTGTTGCTTGTATCAAAAATGTGTTCTTTGTATTCCATTGTATCCATATGTTACAATTTATTAAAGCCCTTCTCTTATTGATGGACATTGAGTTGTATCCAGATTTGGGCTATTGCGAATAAAATTATTATGGACATCTTGGTATAAGTCTTGGGTGAACATACCTCGGGAAGGTAATTAAGGGTGGAATTGATGGGCAAGAGGGTAGGTACCTGCACAACTTTAAAAGAAACCTCAAAATACTTTGCCAAAATGGTGATACCAATGTACAGTCTTACCAGCAGTTACTCCACATACTCCCCAGCACCTATAATTGTCAGTCATTTTAATCTCAGTTATTCTAGTGGGTGTGAAGTGCTATCTTGCAGTTTGCTGATAACTATGGTGTTGGGCAACTTTTCATGTCCAAGGTTAGAGAATAATTCGCCCATATTTCCTTCACATACTTATAAGGAATAAATTAATATTTACACTCTCCTTTGGAATTTATCTTTGTAAGTGATTGACGCAATTTAATCTGTTTCTATATGGCTATTTAGTTAGCCTAGCAAAACTTATTTAAACATTCATTTTTTTGTCTGCTAATCTGAAATGCCTCTTTTATAATAGACTAAGCTTTCACTAGCACTTAAGTCTAATTCTGTGCTCTCTTCTCTTTCAAGTTTCTTTCTCTGTTATGCCTACCTCACAGCATACACACACACAAAGCTCAAACTGGATTGTAGACTTAAAGTGAAAATTAAAGCAATAACATTTCTGGAAGCGAGCATAGAATACCTTTGTGACTTTGGGATTGGCAATTATTCAAACATGACTTAAAAAGCACTAACTATAAAAAATTGATAAATTGACCACTAAAATTAAAAGTATTTATTAATCAAAGATGAGAGAGTAAAAAAGTAAGCTTACAACTGAGAAAATGTTTCAATACATATATCTTACATAGAACTGTATTCAGAACAAAAAAAAAGAAGTCTTATATATCAATTAGATTATGGCAAACTACCTAATGAAAAATAAGAAAAATACTTGAATAGGTCCTTCAAAAAAAGTGAATCTCCAAATGGCCAATAATTATCTGGAAAATGTGGCTGATGAAGCTGTAAATAGATACAATCACTTTGAAGAAATGGCTTGAGTATTTTCTCAAGTTCATTTCAAGTGTACCCTGTGACTTAGCAATTCTACCCTGGAGAAATGAGTGAATAGATCCACCAAAAGATATGTATAAGAATGTATATAGCAGCTTTATTCATAGTAGCTAAAAATTAGAAAAAAATAAATATTCATCAACAGAAGAATGGATAAATAAATTATGGTATATTCATACCATGGAACACTACATAGCAATATAAAGAATGAACAACTGCTATACACAACAACATGGATAACTACCAAGGACATAATGATGAGCAAAACAAGCCAAGCACAAAAAAGTACATGTGTACAATTCCATTTATATGCCCTTCAAAAATAGGTGCAACTAATAAATGGTCATAAAATTCAGAATTGTAGTTACATTTGAGGGTTATGACCTATTTTAAAAATAATAACTGCAATTTAGATAAGAGAAAATGATTAAGAAATTGTCCTCTCTGCCTATTCATGTTAATTAATATCACATTGTTTTAATTATACAGGCTTTGTAGTTGATTTCAATATTTGGTGAGTCTAGCCCTGCTTCATTGCTCTTCTTTTTCAGCATTTTCCTGGCATTTCTTACTTGTTTATTCTTCTTATATTGATCTTTATATTCAACTTGTCTACCTCCAAGGAAAAAAAAGATGATGGTGTGCTTTTACTGGTATTTGTTCAATTTAATCACTCTCTCTTTGGGGAGTTTTTCCTAGTTTTCCTTATATGGATTTTTTCCTGCTATAAACGAGATATTGTCTTCCATATTATCATCTAACTAATTATTGTTTTGTGTGAGTATATCTTACTCATGACAATGAAGGATACTTAAGGAAGCAAGATCCAAGCCCATTTTAAACCTGTGCTATCAAGTTTGCTAACATCCCAACGGCCAAAGCAGGTCGAGACAGGGCATGCCCACTCTCTCTAATGTTTTTCAACATTGTGCTATAAGCTCAAACTAGAAAATTTAGGTAAGAAAAAGAAATAAAAAGTATCCAAATTGGAAAGGAAGAAGTAAAATGTTCACTATTTGCAGATGACGTGATCCTATATAGAGAAAGACCTGAAAAATCTACAACAAAGCTACTAGAGCTAGTACATAAAGGTCAACAAAAACCAAGACTCAAAAATCAGTAATGTTTCTATACACTAGTAATGAGCAATATGAAGAAGAAACCAAGAAAAAAAGTCTATTTACAATAGCAACTAAAAGAATCAAATAGATCTAGGAATAAACTTAACCAAAGATGTAGAGGATATCTACATGACAATGCATAAATCATTGCTAAAAGAAGACCTAAGTAAATGGAATAACATTGCATCTGCATGGATTGGGAGACCAAATGTAATTAAGAAGCCAATTCTACCTAAATTGATTTACAGATTCAATGCAATCCCAATAAAAATTCATACAGCTTTCTTTGCAGAAATGGACAATCCAATTATCAAATTTATTTGGAAGGGTAAGGGGCACAGAACAGCTAAAAATATCTAGAAAAAGAAGACCAAAGTTGGAGCACCCACACTTCCTGACTTTAAAGCATATTACAAAGCTACTGTGGACAAAACACCATGTCCACTGTGTATTGACCAATGGACTCAAGACTTCAGAAATAGACTCTCACATCTATGGCCAATTGATATATGAGAAGGGTGCCATGTCCACTCAACTGGGACAGAATAGTCTTTTCAACAAATGGTGCTGGGATAACTGAATATCCAAATGTAAAAAAATGAAAAAGGACACCTATCACACACCTTATGCAAAAATTAACTCAAAATGGATCAAACACCTAAATATATGAAACAGTTCCATAAAACTCCTAGAAGAAAATGTAGGGAAGTATCTTCAAGATCTTGTGGTAAGCAATGCTCTACACCTAAAGCACAAGAAATAAAATGAAAAATAGGTAAATGGTACCTCCTCAAAATTAAAAACTTTTGTGCAACAAAAGACATTTTTCAAGAAAGTGGCAACTTAGTCAATGGGAGAAAATATTTGGAAACCACATATCCAATAAGGGTTAAATATCCAGAATATATAAAGAAATCCTACAGCTCCACAATAAATAGCAAACAACCCAATTAAAAATGGGCAAAAAACTTGAAGAGACACTTTTTCAAAGAAGAAATACCAATGGCTAAAAAAGCACATGAAAAGATGCTCAACATCACTAGCTCTAGAGAAATGCAAATCAAAACCATGAGCTATTATTTCACACATACTAAATTGGCCACTATTAAAAAAAAAACAGAAAATTACAAATGTTGGAGAGGATGTGGAGAAATAGGAACACTCATTCACTGCTGGTGGGAATGTAAAATGGCATAGCTGCTATGAAAGGCAGTTTGGTGGTTCCTCAGGAAGCTAAGTATAGAATTGTCATATGATCCAGCAACTCCGAAACTTATGTATATACCCAGAGGAACTGAAAGCAGGGACTCAAACAGACATTTGCACACTGATGTTCATAGTGGCATTATTTACAATTGCGAAGGATGGAAGCAAGCCAAGTGTCCATCAACCATGAATGGATAAGCAAAATGTGGTATGTATATAAGTTGTGCAGAATTTCTGTTTGGATTGATTTTGATTGTAAATGTTTGTAAATGAATAATGGTTATGTAACACATTATTGTGAGTGTAATTAACAGCACTGAATTATGCTTGTGAATGTGATTGAAAGAGGAAGTTTTTAACTGTGTACGTTATTAGAAGAAAATTAGATAAAACATGGGACTGTATAACACAGTGAACCCTGTTGTGGATAATGGACTGTGATTAATAAAACAAATATAAGAATGTTCTATCATGAATTATAACAAATGTATGACACTATTACAAAGTTGTAATAATAGGGTGGTGGTATATCAGAAAAATACACGTAATGTAAACTCTGGACTATAGGTAACAGTAATGTTCTTTTATCAGCTATAACAAAAGTACCACTCTAATGCAAAGTGTAACAATTGGAGGTGTGCTGGTTGGAATGGATTTATGTGCCCTAGAACAACCATGTTTTAATCCTAATCCTATTTTGTAAAGACAGCCATTTCTTCTAACCCCTATTCTGTACTATATGTTGGAAATTTTAATTAGATTGTCTCCATGGAGATGTGACTCAATCAAGTGTGGGTATTAAACTTGATTAGGTGGAGACGTGTCTCCGCCCACTCAATGCAGGTCTTGATTAGTTTACCAGAATCCTATAAAACAGGAAGCTTTTGCAGAAAGCTTCAGAACAACAGAGCCATGAGAAAGCCACAGCAGAGTCGAGCAGAGGCATGAGACTGAGAGAGTCTGCCAGCCAGTGACCTTTGGAGATGAAGAAGGAGAATGCCCCCAGGGGAGTTTCATGAAGCAGGAAGCCAGGAGAGAATTATCTGCATAAAGGTGACAAAAGGGTATTTCTCCTTAAAATATGGATATGATAAATCTACCAAAGTTTGAAGAAAAGGGGACTAATACATGCCAAGCAGAATAAGCATGCTACTGGATTTAGATTTTAACTGGGTGTGCAAGTGTGTCAGTTTGAAAGGATTATGCTCCCTAGAAAAGCCATGTTTAATCCTGATCCATCTTGTGAAGGCAGCCATTTCTTTTAATCCCTATTCAGTACAATTCTAAGTAACAAAAGAGATTCTCTGGGGGTGACTATTCGGCATAATCATAAGTAAGCTTAGCTTCTCCCTCCAGGAACAACGTTCATAAGGGCAAGTCCCCAAATCAAGCATCCTTTGATCTCAAACAGAAGTTGAAGTTTTAAAATATGGTCAATATCATCCTTCACCCTTCAGTCTGATTTACCTTAATCTTAAACAGAGCAGCTTCATTCATTTCTCTAACTGAGGTCTGATCACTTTTTCAGTGTTTTTAACAGTTGCTCTATAGGTAATGCTGGCTTTCATAGCTACAGAAAACTAGCTCTATGTTTCAGAAGTCACACAAATACCCAAAGTTCCATGACATGACCAGGTTATACACAAAAAGCTCAATATCTCAGAATTTAGAAATAACAGTTACTACTCCTTAACAGATGTGACTACTGTAAGAGCTTAGAATCTAGGAACTTTTGCCATAGGCCTTCACCTGATAACATATGCTCTTGAGATCAAAATTCAGACTTTGCACATTATAGCTAATCCATATTAGTGAGGCATTATAAGATTTGTCTTTTCATTTCTGGCTTATTTTGGGTTAGCGTTTTAATGTTTTTTATTGTTCCCTTGATTGGGTTTACCTCTTCGGAGACTTCTCTTATATGTATGTTGTTCTTCTTTGGCTGTCTTCTAATGTCTACATTTTCTCTCAAATCTTTTTTTCTTAATCTCTTCATTTATTTGTACGTCTATTGTATATCATTTTCCTTCAGCCTAAGATCTTCTTTTATAATCTTTATTTCTTATATTTTGAAGTTGTTATTAGACGTTGTGCCAGTTTGAAACTTGTGTACCCCAGAAGCCATGTTTTTTAATTCTCATTCAATATTGTTGGTGAGATCTTTTTATTAAGTTGTTTCCATGGAGATATGACCCACCCAATACAGGTGAGACCTTTTGATTAGGTGGTTTCCATGGAGATGTGTCTCCATTCATTCAAGCTGGGGTGCTTACTGGAGGCCTTTAAGAGGGAAACCTTTTGGAAAAAGTTTACAGCCCACACAACCAAAGACCTTTGGAGGTGCAGAAAGAAAATGCCCTGGGCAGCCATTTGAAGAAATCAGGAAATGAGCTTCATGTGCCTTCCCAGCTGAGAAAGAAACCCAGAATGTCATCGGCCTTTCTTGAGTCAAGGTATTTTTTCCTGGATGCCTTAGTTTGGACATATTTCTGGCCTTAGAACTGTAAACTTGCAACATAATAAATTCCCTTTCTTACAAGCCATTCCATTTCTGGTATATCACATTCAAGCAGCCTTAACAAAACAATACAGACAAATACATTTATGACTGTTATATCCTCTTGAAGCATTGTTCTGCCTTATCATTGAAAATATTCTTGTCTTGAAGTCAACTTTATCTACCAGTAATTTGGCCACTTCATTCTTCTTATGCTTTGTGTTTGCATAGTATATCTTTTCCTTTCCATTTACTTTCTATCTGTATGTTATATTTAAAGACATTTCATGTAAACAGCATCTTATTGGGTATTGCTTTTTATCCTTTCAATAAAACCTACTTTTAATTGGATTTTTAGTCATTAATGTTCTTCATGTGGTTGTATTTAGGTAGACCATATTTCTATGTGTTTCCTTTTTCCCCTGTTACTTTTTTGTTTGTTTCTGTTTCTCCTATGCTACCTCTTTCAAATTAATTGAATATTTTAAAATTTTTAATTTAATTAACTTATTGGAATTTTATCTGTCTTTCCATTAATTTTTAATGATTTATTTTTATTGCTATATATTACATATTCATGTATCATGTAATCAACTAACATGTACAATTAATGTTTCACAAAATCATATAGCTGTGCATTTATCATCACAATTGAATTTTTTTTCTTTTTTGTGAAAAATAATGTAGACACAAAAAAGCAATAAATTTCAAAGCACTATGTAACAATTAGTTGGAGAAAAGATTTCAGAATTTCGTATGGGTTTCAATTCCACCATTTTAGGTTTTTACTTCTACCTGCTCTAAGATACAGAAGACTAAAAGAAATATCAATATAATGATTCAGCAATCATACTCATTTGTTAAACCTGAACTTCTCTATAAAACTCAACCATCAGCTTTGATCTTTCTCCCATTCTTTAGGGTATTTGGGCTATGCATATCCTAACTTGCTCATGTTGGAAGGAAAGAGCTGTCAATTAACATGGGATGGGGGATAGAACTAGTCGATGTCCTGTAGAGACTGGCCTCTCTGCGTTTCAGGACTTATCTGGTCCAGGGGCCCATCTGGGGTGTGTAGGTTTCTGGGATGTTAACCCTAGTGCATGGAACCTTTATGGAATTTCTTTTAATTTATTTGTATTTTAAACAACAAACAAACATACAAACATTCTTGATGTGGCTACAATCAATAGCTCACAATATCATCACATAGTTGTGCTTTCATCACCATGATCATTTTCTTGAACATTTGCATCTCTCCAGCAAAAGAAATAAAAAAGAAAAAAACTCATACATGCCATACCCCTTACCCCTCCCCACTCATTGACCACTAGTATTTCGATCTATGTGATTTATTTTAACCTTTGTTCCCCCTATTATTTGTTTATTTCTTATCCATATTTTTTACTCATCTGTCCATACCATAGATAAAAGGGGCATCAGACACAAGGTTTTCACAATCACACAGTCACATTGCAAAAGCTATTTCATTATACAATCATCTTCAAGAAACATGACTACCGGGACACAGCTCTACAGTTTCAGGTACTTCCCTCTAGCCACTCTAATACACCATAAACTAAAAAGGGGATATATATATATATATAATGCATAAGAATAACCTCCAGGATAACCTCTTGACTCTGTTTGAAATCTCTCAGCCAATGACACCTTATTTTGTCTCATTTCTCTTCCCCCTTTTGGTCGAGAAGGTTTTCTCAATCCCTTGATGCTGTGTCCCATCTCAACCTCAGAGTTCTCTCCCACATTTCCAGGGAGGTTTACACCCTTGGGAGTAATGTCCCACATAGAGGGGGGAGGGCAGTGAGTTCACTTGCTGTGTCAGCTGAGAAAGAGACCACATCTGAGCAATGAAAGAGGTTTTGTGGGGATGACCTTTAGCCCTAATTTTTTTTTTGAATGGGCAGGCGCTAGGAATTGAACCCAGGTCTCCAGCATGGCAGGCAAGAACTCTGCTACTGAGCCACCATGGCCCGCCCCAAATTAAACACTTTTGTGCATCAAAGAACTTTGTCAAGAAAGTAAAACAGCAGCCTACAATGGGAGACAATATTTGGAAACCACATATCAGATAAAGGTCTAGTATCCAGAATATATAAAGAAATTCTTCAACTCAACAACAAAAAGGCAAACAATCCAATTAAAAAATGGGTAAAAGACATGAACAGACACTTCCAGAAAGGGAAATACAAATGGCTAAAAGGCACATGAAAAGATGCTCAACTTCCTTGCCTATGAGGGAAATGCAAATCAAAACTATAACGAGATATCATCTGACACCCACTAGAATGCCATTATTTAAAAAGCAGAAAATGACAAGTGCTGGAGAGGATGTGGAGAAAAAAAGCATGCTCATCTACTGTTGGTGGGAATGTAAAATGTCACAATCACTGTGGAAGGAAGTTTGGCAGTTCTTCAGGAAGATATGTATAGAATTGCCATATGATCCAGCAATACAGTTGCTAGGTATCTATTCAGAGGACACGAGGACAAAGACACAAATGGACATTTTTTATAGCAGTATTATCTATAATTGCCAAGAGATGGAAATAGCCCAAATGTCCATTAGCAGAAGAATTGCTAAATAAGCTGTGGTATACACATACAATGGAATATTATGCAGCTGTAAGACAGTATAAAGTCATGAAATATGTACCAATGTGGATAGGCCTTGAGGACATTATTAGTATTTCCTCTTCTGGAAGTGTCTGTTCATGTCTTTTGCCCATTTTTTAATTGGGTTGTTTGTCTTTTTGTTGTTGAGTACTAATTCTTTTTTAATGTTCGGTAGAATTCACATGTGAAGCCATCTGGTCCTGGACTTTTCTTTTGGGGTAGCCTCTTGATGACTGATTCAATTTCTTTAGTTGTGATTGGTTTGTTGAGTTTGTCTATTTCTTCTCAAGTCAATGTTGTTTGTTCATACCTTTCTAGGAAGTTGTCCATTTCATCTACATTGTCTAGTTTATTAGCATAAAGTTGTTCATAGTATCTTCTCATTACCTCCTTTATTTCTGCAGGGTCAGTAGTTATGTCCCCTCTTCCTTTTCTGATTTTATTTATTTGCATCCTCTCTCTTTTTCTTTTTGTCAACCTTGCTAAGGGTCCATCAACTTTATTGATTTTCTCAAAGAACCAACTTCTGGTTTTGTTGAGTTTCTTGATTGTTTTCATGTTTTCAATCTCATTTGTTTCTGCTCTAATCTTCATTATTTCTTTCTTTATGCTTGCACTGGGATTAGTTTGCTGTTCTTCTCTAGTTCTTCCAAGTGGACAGTTAATTCCTCAATGTTTGCAATTTCTTCTTTTTTGATATTGGCATTCAAGGCAATAAATTTGCCTCTTAGCATTACCTTTGCTGCATCCTATGAGCTTTGATATGTTGTGTTTCCACTTTCATTTGCCTTGAGATATTTACTGATTTATCTTGTAATTTCTTCCTTGCCCCACTGGTTGTTTAAGAGTGGGTTGTTTAGCCTCCATATATTTGTGAATTTTCTGGCCCTCTGCCTGTTATTGATTTCCAATCTCATTCCTTTATGATCCAAGAAAGTGTTTTGTATAATTTCAATCTTTTTAAATTTATTGATACTTGCTTTGTGACCCAGCATATGGCCTATCCTTGAGAATAATCCATGAG
Source organism: Myrmecophaga tridactyla (assembly GCA_004026745.1). Lineage (NCBI taxonomy): Eukaryota > Metazoa > Chordata > Mammalia > Pilosa > Myrmecophagidae > Myrmecophaga > Myrmecophaga tridactyla. The sequence continues at coordinate 12,394 of PVIY010015954.1, forward strand.
CACTTGAGAAAAATGTGTCCTGTTGTTGTGGGTTGTAAGGTTCTGTAAATGTCTGTTAAGTCTAGTTCATTTATCATATTATCCAAATTCACTGTTTCCTTATTGATCCTCTGTCTAGATGCTCTATTCATTGATGAGAGTGGGGAATTGAAGTCTCCACCTATACAATATAGGTTGTCTATTTCTCTTTTCAGTGTTTTGCTTCATGTATTTTGGAGCATTCTGGCTTTGTGCATAAATATTTATGATTGTTATATCTTCTTGTTCAATTGTTCCTTTTATTAATATATAGTGTCCTCTTTTGTCTCTTTTAATTATTTTACATTTGAAGTCGAATTTGTCAGATATTAGTATACCTACTTCTGATCTTTTCTGATTGTTGTTTTCATGAAATACCTTTTCCCAACCTTTCACTTTCAACCTATGTTTGTCCTTGGGTCTAAAATGAGTCTCCAGTAGACAGTATATAGATGGGTCCTGTTTTTTAGTCCATTCTGCCACTCTGTGTCTTTTGATTGGGGAGTTTAATCCATGAACATTTAGTGTTATTACTGTAAAGGCAGTACTTTCTTCTACCATTTTGCCTTTTGGATTATATACATCATATCTAATGTTTTTCTCTTTTTACCTTTGCTATAGTCTTCATTTCTACACTACTCTCCACACCTCTCTCTCCTGTCTTTTCCTATCTGCCTCTACTGCTCCCTTTAGTATTTCTGGCAGCCTCTTGGTCACAAATTCTCTTAGTGATTGTCTGAAAATGTTTTAATTTCCCCCTCATCTTTGAAGGACAATTTTGCTGGATATATAATTCTTGATTGGCAGTTTTTCTCTTTTAGGATCTTAAATATATTGTACCACTGTCTTCTTGCCTCCATGGTTGCTGCTGAGACATCTATACATTGTCTTATTGGGGTTCCCTTGTATGTGATGGATTGCTTTTCTCTTGCTGCTTTCCAAGTCTCCCTTCCTCTTTGACATCTGACAGTCTGATTATGAAGTGTCTTTAAGTATGTCTATTTGAATCTATTCTGTTTGGAGTACACTGCACTAGTTGGATCTGTAATTTTTATGTCTTTCATAAGAGATGGGAAATGTTCAGTGATAACTTCCTTTATTAATCTTTCTCCTCCTTTTCCCTTCTCCTCTCTTTCTGGGACACCCACAACACATATATTCATGTACTTCATGTTGTCATTCAATTCCCTGAGTCTCTGCTCATATTTTTCCATTCTTTTCCCTATATTTCCTTTTGCGTGTTGGACTCCAGATGTCCAGTTCTCCAGTTTACTAATCCTTTCTTCTGCCTCTTCAAATCTAACATTGTAGGTTTCCATGGTTTTTTTTTCATCTCTTCTACTGTGCCTTTCATTCCCATAAGTTCTGTGATTTGTTTTTTCAGACTTTCAATTTCTTCTGTTGTTCACCCATTGTCTTCTTTATATCCTCCCTCAACTCGTTGATTTGATTTTTGAAGAGATTTTCCACATTTGTTCAAACATCCTAAATTAGTTATTTCAATTCCTGTATCTCACTTGAATTGTTGGTTTGTTCCTTTGACTGGGCCATATCTTCAATTTTCCTAGTATGACTCATTTTTTGTGGTGTCTAGGCATTTGATCACCTTAATTAGTTTATTCTGGAGATTGTTTTCACTCCTTTACCTAGGATTTTCTTGCTGGATGGCTTTGTTCTCTATGTATTCTTTGACATTCATCAGCTTATTCTAGACCTCTAGCATAGGTTTTGTTTAACTAATCAGAATTTTTCAGTTCTTATTTTTCTGTTTCTTGCCCTGCCTATTTGGAGCCTTTTTTTAGGAGGGTCTACTTATATATTATAGACCCTAGTCAGATTTTCCCAGACCAGACTGGTCTCCTCTCAGGAGGAAAGAGTCACCTGCATCAGTTTTCCCTGAGGGTGAGACCCAGCAGATTGAAAGACTTTCCTATGAAGCCTTTAGATTCTGTGTTTTCCTATCCTGCTGAGTATAAGGTGCTTGTCTGCCTGTGGTTTTCCACCAGTATAAAGTGATGTGGTGCCTTCAATTTCAGCAGACTCTCCCTGCTGGGGGAGTAGGTGAGACAGAGGAGAGGTTGTGGGCTGGCTTTAATTGCTTCAATTTTCCAATCCCTGGGGTCTGAATTCCTTGAGGGGGGATTCCATCTGAGCTAGGCCCCCACCCCTCTCCTGGGGAAGGCACAGCCTCTAGGGAATTAACTCCTTTCACCTGACCAGCTTCCTTATCTCTCAGACAAGCTTAATTCTACCCTTTCCTGGGGCAGTTGGAGCCTGAGAAGCCTTACAGTTCTAACTAATGAGTTGTTAAGTAGTAGAAACAAAGCAAAAAAAAAAAATCCTTTTCAGAGTAGGACCCCCTTCCTCAGGTTTGTTAATCAAGAGCTTAAGTTGGTACTTGTTCTATGTATCTCCAGGTTCTATGTGCCCTCCCCCCATTTTTAGGGTCCAGCTCTTTTCAACTATTTTGTGCTGTCCAATCCAAAAAACCTCTGTTTTTTTTTTTTCCATCAGCCCTGCCCACTCTGTGTTGGGGCAAAAACTCCTAGTACCCTTAGCTCTTATTTGAGGTTTATCTGAGCTGGGGGCCTATTTTTAGTACTCAGAATTTGTTAATTAATTCCACAATTGGAGCTTGGTTGAGCTAAGCCCCTGCTACTAGTAAAGTCTCTTTCCTTTCCGCTTTGGGAACCGGCCTGTGGGGGTTGAGCACCGGCCTCTGTGGCTTGGGGAACTTACAGTTCTGTGTGAGATTGCAGCTGATACAGCTTGTCCAGACTGTACGCTGTGTGTCCAGTCACTGATGTGGCCCCAGCAGTTGTTCTGTACTGTTTCTGGCTGTTTACTAGCTGCTCTGGAGGATGAACTAAATTCCACAACTCACTAAGCTGCCATCTTGGAACTGACCTTTTCATGCTGGTCCACTTCTACCACTATTTCATCCTGCATGGACACTCTCTCCGCCCTAGCCAGGCTATAACAATCTGCACCAAGATGCATGGGTGCTTTCCTCACCCTACATGGTACTTTCAATACCTTATGCTCTGCCTCCACCCTCTAACCTACTTCATGGAGACCTACCTTGCTCCACCCAAAAGGCTTTTGGACTGAATTCTTAGAGAGGGAAGAAAGAAGGAAGCTGAGTTTTTCTGATTTTGATTTGTGCTTTGATTTTTATTTCATAGTTTCTATCATATACCCAGTTTGTTTTCATTCATTTTAGAATATCACATTGGGTTTTTATCTCCTTTGGAACCACATTTTTCTGGTTGTCTTTCATTTTCCATAAGTATGGTAGTCAGTCCAACTTCATCATTTTTGTAGCAATATTTGTTTATGGGGTTCATGTACAGTCCATTTATGTCACACATGTTTAAACTGAATGTGATTTTTTCCCAGAACTTTAGGAGATTCCTATTTTGGGGGTGGACCAAGGGAAATTTCCTAGCTGTGTCTCTTGAGGAGTCTCAAAGGGAAGTAGTAAAAACTGCCATCTCTGTGTCACAATCACAATGATTTTGAAGATTTGCTCCTCTAGCCCCTCTGCTGTGGATACATGAGCTTTTTCCCATAGCTTCAATGTTCATAACCTGCTCAGCATGTTTTTACTGACTGCTCTTTTCTTCCTCATGATGAGGCTGTGTCTTTGTGAAAGGAATCTTGTGGTATATTTCTATATTTATGAGATCTTTGAGAGCTTAGGCCACCTTAGTACAACTTTATTTTGTCTAAGGCACTTTCTTTTTGCTATCTTAGTTGTTCTTTTTATGAGAGGATGTGTGGGGAATCTATGCTGCTGCCTTCAACTTGTCCCAATGGAAATTTACAGTGCTGCCTTGATAATCCTAATCAAAATCTTAAAATCCACCCAAGAATGCTAAGGCAGTCATTTACAACCTACTGATTTACAGCTTCTTCCTCGTTGGTCCATATCCTACCTGAGGGCTATTTCTTCTGTCTGAGAGCAGTGGGCAAGTTGTCCTGCCCTGATGAATATGCATCAGAACTACAAGCAAATATATACCTGAATGGCTGAAAAGGTACAAATAAGTTATTATGTTTTTCCCATTTTTCCGTGACACCATGATTAGCCTCTTCCTAGCATAAGTCAGGCAACACACAGATATGTGTTGAATATGCACAGGGCACATTTGGAAACATTCAGCAGTTGTTTTGGATCCTAGTCTATAGAGAACAGGAAATCAAACAGCAAGGCCCAGATTGTATAAGGTCTCTAGATGGAGTCTACTGAGATTATTGAGCCAGCCCCATGATGTTCCAAAGCAACCATAAATTTTGCAAAACTTGTAAACAATGAAATTTAGTGATGTTTTCAGGAAATTTATCAATAATGAGCATATTTCTATTAGATTTCTATGATTTTACATATATTTATGCAAATACAACCCTGTGTCTTCTAATGTTAATTCCCTCCAGATTCATAGTTCCGTACAATGAATAAGCTCATCTCCCCTTGACTCTGCTCAATTTTACCAGCCTAGGTCCAAGTTTGCTTAACTTGCAAAGGGGGACTCACTGGCAATGAAGGGGAAGTTGTCTGAATCCTTTCCCAAAATAATACCCCTTTAAAAAGAAATGAATCATGCGTAAATATATTTTATGGGGGACTTGGTGATAGGTAGGATATGGAATAGGGAGAAATGTCTAGCCTTTCCTACATAATGTCTCAAATTGAGTATTGCCCATCAACATGGAGATGGGATGATGATTATAATAATATAATTTATAGCTTAGGTTTATGAGGCAGCTTTGATTCTGGGATAGGATCCACCAGTGCTTCCAAAAACATGCTTTAAAATAAGTTATGTGAATAAACAGATTCTACCAGCTATTAAGTTGGAGAAAAGCTGAGATGAATAAAATAAAACAGGCTTACTTATAGAATTTCTTTGAGAATTTCTTATATGGAATTATACATTTTGAATCATTTCGAAGAAATGTGGTGCAAACTCATACTATATCTGTCAACATGACTCAGAATTGGATTCAGGAGAAACATATGAAGTACTAGAATACAAAAATCCTCAAGTTAAAGAATATTTCATTCTTCCCTGGAAACCTTCTGGGACCCAGAATTCATGGGCTTTCATTGCTACCTGTCTCTTTCCATCCCCATGATAGAACTATCCTTTCTCCACTCTGAGTTCTTGCCAAAGTGACAATACCTGCAGTAATCTCTCTGAAAAACCCTGTAAAAATGAACATTTGTGTGCATTGATCCCTTTTAGTACTGTCTTCAAAAGTAAGCCACCAGTAAGCAAACTATCTTTGTCCTAGGCCTGCACACTTTCCCAGAGCTGCCATAACAAAGTATGACCAACTGGATGGCTTAAAACAACAGAAATGTATTATGTCACAGTTCTGGAGGCTCGAAGTCTTAAACAAGTTGTCTCCCCTGATTTAATTGTCTTCAGCCATGAAAAGCAAGATAAGATAACTAGAAGCATGATAGGCCAGGGCTACCTGGTCAAGAATAGCTTTAGTCAGTAGAGTCTCCCCCAAGATGGGGAAAGGCACTATGACTCTCATGCCTCGTATACTGACCATTTCTTCCACATAAATTGGATAATGTTTTTGAACTTCTTATTGTTAACTTTCCCAAGCCCCTATTAAAGCAAACCATCCCTAGCCCCACCAAATACCTCTTCCACTCTCCATGCAAACATTTCTCTTTAAAATTCCTGTGATTGCTCATCCTTATTTCTCTCCTGATTGCTTTCTTCTTAGTTTTCTCCAGAAGCTCTATCAGAAAAAAAAATACTTTGCTTCCTTCCCTAGAGACTTTAGAACTCTGACTTTAGCTAAGGTTGAATATTAGCACTAAAGGGCAAGTGGAGACAGCCAGGATATGTCAGGTGGCAACAAGAAGGGACAAATGGAGTTTCTGTGGCTTAGGGCTTCACTCTTTCCTATTAACAGAAGCACCAATACAGGAAAGACAGCGTTTCCCTGGATGGAGCTAGAGGAATAGAGTAGAGAGTAGGGTCTAGGTTCTAAGAAAGTGTAGATGATGTTACCAATGAGGAGGGGAAAAACAAAGACCCCTAGAAAATGTTGCTTTAAAATCTTAATCAGTTTCCCCGTTCCTTGTTATTCTTTTTTTTTTCCTTTGTTTTCTTTCTCTTCCTTTTCCTCTGAAAATGGTAGATGTGAAATATCTTGATTATTTTTGCCATTGTTGCATCTGTTTTGTTCATGGCAGCAATATGTCTCTCTCAGCAGGTCATGGTATACCTGGAACATTCCTTCTTCACAAGCCTTGCAAGACAATGTTGTGTAACGAAATAGATATCTCCCTAAAAAGGAGAAGAAAAACTAATGAGATCACCTTGCTTCATCCAACCATATTCCTAGGAATGGTCATTCTCCAGAATCTCGTTAGTGTCCTGGAGACTGGAATGAGTCTGTGTCTACAACTCATGTATGTCTCACTAGCCATACTGGACAAAAGACATCTGCCTTCCACAGAACCCCCACTTTCAGGTCTGTGTACTGAGAATCCTGCCATCCCCCACCCTCTCCCATCATCCCAGACTCCATCTACACCTTGACTCCAGGAATTGTAGGTGCCACGGGTGAAATTTTGTCTCTTCATAACCCCAACTTACCTGTTTTTCGATCGCTAAAGTAGTAGTGTTCTGTGGTACAGCTCTTGTTAAAGAATGCATTAAACTTCCAGCAATGTCTCATGCCACCACGGCATTTATATCCATCATAGAAACTACATAGATTGCAAATTCGGACAACTAAAGAAAAAGAGGAAAACTTAAAGCTAAACTCTGGGAAAGCGATTCCTCTTCAGAAGGCTGCCCCCACCTATAAATATTTAAACTTAGGTGGTCCTAACTTCACAAGAAAGAAGTTGACACTCCTACCAGCCTCTGCCAGGAGTTCTTACTCCCTTGAGTGGGTGATAGCTGTGTCCCCATCAAGGAATCAAGAACCTTCCAAAGGCTGGGGCACAAAAAGACTAGAGTACTGAGGACAGTGGGGGGGGGGCGGGGGGTGTCAGGAAGAGTAGAGAGGAAATATGTAAAGAACTCAAGAGTGCCCCCTTTCATCATGACATTTTTTACCCAAGAACTGCAAAACAACTAGACCATACTTTGTAGTGGTTGGACTCTGTCTCCTGTGAAGAGAAGAAGAAAAGTTCTACTTAAGTCATTTTACAGAAATCCCCTAGGAATGGACTCTAGAAGCCCCTCTCTTCCTCCCCATACATTCACCGCTCATCATTGCCTCCCTCTCCAAGCCTTACCATCATCCATGAAGAACACTATGAATATGCCCAGCAGGAGCAACCAGAATGTCCTGGGGCCCATTCCTGGGAAGGTCCTAGTGGGAGGTTTCAGCTTTATTTATTCCTGTCACCTGCCCTCAGGCATCCCCCTAGAATCATAGAATCATAAATTTCAGATCAAACCACCTAAGTCCACTCTACAGCGTTCCCAGAAGAGGGTACATCCTGTCTGGGTTTGCATCCCTCCAGCTCCCTGGAACTCAGCCCACACAAACATCCCATTTCATTTTATTAGATCTATTATAAAGTACGTACTCATGTTGCGTACTCATGTTCTCTCTCCCCCTTACTTCTTCATCTTGGTTGCATTTCTACTCATTGAACAGAACAGAATAAAGGAAAAGAATGTTTATTGGGCCATAGAATTTGAATCTGTCTGACTCCCCATACCCATGACATCCTTCCAGACATAGCTGAAGTCTCCAAACTTAGATGTTCAGTTTCTTTTATGTGCTATAACCCTCTAGGACACCCTCCTTGGCATGGCCTACAGTTGGACCACATCCCTCACGGAGTGAAACACCAGGAACAGAGCACAATACTCCATAAAGGTTTTGACCGCCCAATGTAGCACCCCTCTCCGAGGGATGGATGGGACCATTCAGGAAAAGAGGCAAGCAGGGGAAGGTCTCAGCTCCTCCCAAACCTTAATCATTAATTATCAATAAGGAGACAAAGACCATGAATGATTACAATAGGAGAAACTTACACTGGACACTAAAGGAAGAAAGAAGGATCTATATTTGGGCTGGTTACTCAAAAGGGTAGTTGGAGAAGACTGGAAAGTGGAGTTTGCCATTAAGTTTCTCTACCTTCATTTCATTGTCTCCAGATGGTTCCACAGCTTCCTGCCATCCCTCTTTTAGCTACAAATTATCACTCTAATACTGTGGCTTTTTCTGATAGTCCCTCCTTCCATGTTTGCAGGATGAAATTCCTGGTCTTATCTTCCAGTCAGTCACAACAGGAAAGACAGACAGTGGTAATCATGGCTTCCCCTGCAGAGGTGGAGAAAGGGAATGTAGGGCCCACTGATGTGAATCATGTTCATTCGCAGAGCCAGATACATGCTACATCCAAGGAGGATACCTCAGTAATCCTAACTCTGAGGGTACTCCCCTTGTACTTCGAATGGAAGCCCAGGTAAGTGACCTACTTGCTGTGTGACTGTAAACAAGGTACTCGATATCTCTACACCTCTGTGACCTAATAGATGAAAAAGAGGACTTTCAGAGGCAGATCTCACAGAGTAGTTGTTAGGACTTACTAAACTCACACAGAAGTAATGGGGAAGGGAAGAAAACAAGCATTTACTAAGACCCTACTATGTGCCAGAGCTTTTGCTGGGCATGTAACTCACTTGATTTTTTTGAATTCTCTGAACAAATGTGTGGGGTGGAAGGTATTGACAGATGAAGACCAGGGGTTCATTGGTTGAAATATTTCTCCCCAGGTAACAAGGCACACATCTGTCTGACCAGAGGACCGTTATTTTTCCACTACAATGCACTCTTAGTTTCCTTGTCTCCACAAGCTGGACAGGGTTCAAAAGATGGAAATCCAGGGTGGGCTATGCCCTAGAATCATCAGATGACAATTGGGAAGAGGGAAAAACTGATAAGACAAAGGCCCTCCATTGAAGGAAAATGTGTCTTATATTTATAGTAAAGTTCCCCTGAGATTAGAGGGTCCCCCAAGTTGGTCTAGGACCTGGCTTTTATGTACCAATATGAGAAAAGTGTTTTCCATGGGCACCACTTTGTTAGTGTTGAATCCAGAATGTGTGAGGCAAACATAGCAGGGCATATATTAAAGTCCCCAGAGCATCTGTGCTAAGAGCCTCAAACTTACGCCACCAAGCAAAAGAACCTTGTTCTAACCTAAGGGAATGGACCTACATGCTGGCTTGGACACCCAGCAGATTAAACATGCTGGCATGAAACCCAGAACCCGCACAGCCTATGTTCTCCTCTAGTAGTTCAGGCAACTCATAAAAACTCTATCCCTGGAATAAAATTAGCAGAAATTTTGGAAACATACCAATCTCATTAAGAAGGAGATTTAAAGTCCCTTTGTTCCCCCAATTCCAAGAAAAACAATGTTAATCTTTTGATATGTCTCCATCTGATATGATTTCCCGCTACATAACAAATATTCATGGTAATAAACTCTACAGTATTTGACATGATAGATAAGATGTTTTGATTCTTCACCTCAATATTTTATCATGAAATTTGAACCTTAAGTCATCATCCCTCCTAGAATCTGATGCCCAGAATTAGGCTGGAGATTCAGAAGCCAGATGACCTGATACACCCTTTTGGGGAGGCTGATACCACGAGCCTGCCATCCAGACTCAGCCACAGGCTTCAGCTATAGCTTAGCTTTTCAACGCATCTCATACCAGGATCTTACTGTGGGCCACATAAGGCCTCCGACACATCGGGCACCTCTCCCTGTGGCAGACAGAGGAGGATTGTGTCACATTCCCTGCCCTCCTGGATCTGAGCTCCCAGAACTATGAGTTCCCAGCCCTCCCCTGAGAACTGGCTCAGAAATCTGTGGAGACCTTTCCAGGGGCCCATGCCTGTACCACCCTCCTCTGCCCCTGGCTCCTAGCCAAGGCCTTCTCACTCCTCATGTCCCTCCCTAGACTAGGGGTTGTAGGACATGCTGCCCTGTACTGCTGGGCTCCCATCCTGCACAACCTAGAGGGAGGAGGAAGACCAGAGGATTTGAGCCAAATTAGGCTCCTTTGTAGTCTGTACAAAATTGCATAGACTTTACCCAGGCAGGGGGACAGGGAAAGGCATGGGAAGAAGAAAAGTGAAAATAGAAACTCCCCCATAGGAAAAGTTTCTGCTTTCAGCAATACCCTCTTTGACCACTTCCTCCAACCTCCAAGCTGTACTGCCCTGGTCCTGCTCAACAGAGAGGAAAGCTGAAGACTGGGAATCATGTTTTCAGCGATGCTATTAGAAGACCCAGATTTACCTCACTTCAGGGCAAAGGAGCATGGAAATGCCCTCCCTGAAGGCTGCAGAAAGGAAGTGTGCCACAGGGGTTCAGTGCGGCTAGGATAGACAAGGAACTTACAAAGTGTGTTCTTCCATGACTCTGCACCTTCCTTACTCCCCAGACAGCCAGAGAAATGGGTCTGGCCAATTAGTTCTACACGACATGGACCCTGCTCAGACCAAATCTCCTTCTAGCAGCCTAAAGACACCCCCACCCCCACCCCACCCCACCCCCAGGAGATTGCCCTGACTGCCTGGGCCCACCCAGAAACCCTTGAATCACCCTGTCTTCCTCCATGTGCAATCCAAACCAGCCTGCTGTCCTGGCTCCATTTATTCCTCCTCTTCTTTGCCTCCTTATACTCCAACATGGAAGGTTTTTAGAAGATACCATTTTATCAGATGTGTAAAATAGAAGAATTGGGCATAGAAGCAACATGGCCCGATTTCTCTATTTTACACATAAGAAACAGAACTAAATTAAAATCTTATTGCAATGCAAGAGCAGAGCGAGATCCTGATCTGTGTCCTCTCAGCCATCAGGCCAGGGACTGTCAGCTAGGGATAGAAGCAGGGAGGATGAGTTTGGGGTCAGTGATAGATACCGTGTTGCTGCCTTTCATTAGCTCACATGCCTGGCACAGGGCCTTAACTAGTCCAACACCGGTGGAAAGGGGACCAATAGTGGGAAGGCCCAGTTAACGATAACTGCTTCACAAGAATTCCTCCAAATGATTTTCCATAAGCCCTTCATCTGAGGCTTTTCCTAGACTCTGAGTTACCAGGATCACAATCTGCAAGGGTGAAAGGGTCTGCCTTGAGTCTGCCCCCTTAACCCCTGTCTTACAGCCCAGCCTAGTGCTTTCCAATTCTAAAACATAATGTTAGCCCACCACATTGAGAAGTGGTGAGTTCAGGGATGGGGGTGTGATTCCTGCAAGCCACCTCCAAACAGCAGGTTTCACCCGTTTTCCGCAGCTGCAGTCACAGCAGATGCTCCCCACAGGCCCTTCTCCCTGCAGTCTGCTGGATGTCAACAGGTCAGGCTGGAGAATAGGGCCTGGATGTAAACACACACTCCCCAGCTGTTACCTCTACCTTTTGTCTCAAAACTGAGAAAACCTATCATAACAATGCAAGTGAAAGCACTGATCTATAATCCACACACAGATTTGTTTTTAGAGTGCATTGGAAAGAAGGGGGGCTGGTACCACCAAACATGACATCTTAGGGGCCACTGTCTCTATTTCCCTCTGTCATATGTGCCCCCTGACACCAAAGTGCAAGGGAGATAATGAAGAGAGCATAATGCAAGACTCTGATGTTGGGGATTCTCAGAAGCCATGCAGTCACCCTAGCCAGAGTAGGTTTCAAGTGCTTCAACCATTAAAAGTTACTCTTGGAGAAGTTCAGTTGTCCAGGGAGCACTTGGTCCAGGGGCTGTAGCTGTGACTGTGGTGCGGAAAGGAGGGAAGCCTAGCAACAGAGATGGCTACAGGTATATTAAGGGTTAACTGCAGCTTTGACCTTTGATAATGACTGTGGTATAACTATATAACTTTTACCTTGTGACCCTGTGATTGTAAACACCGTGTGACTGACATTCCTTTTATCCGGTGTTTGGGTAGAGGAGTAGAAAATAAAGACATACCTGAAAATATATATATTAATAGGTCAGGAATAGAGGGGAAAAAATACCCCTACATAAACTATGGACAACAGTTATGGTACTATTTTAATAATCTTTCGTCAATTGTTACAAAAGTAACTAATGTTTAAAAAAATGATAGAATTATAAAAAAAAGTGTTAGCATCAATTGTAACAAATTTCCCACACTAATGCAAGTGTTGGTGGTGGAGTGGTATATGGGAATCCTGTATTTTATGCATGGTTGTTCTCTAAAACCACAACTTCGGTGATAAAGATTTTTTTTTAAATTGTTTCACCTTCAGAAAACAAAAGGGTTGACTGTCACCAAGGCGTAGACTTGGCTTGGGTATTGGAGTGGGCAGGAAGATCAAGAACAGCCTCTTCTAGAATCTCCTTTGAAGTCCGGGGCTCGGGTTCAGAACAGACTGGTTTCTCTCAGATGGGTGAGCAGCAGGGAAATTGACTGAGAGAGGGCAAGAGTGGGGCCCTGCTCTACAACTTGAGAACAGTCAAAGACCTAGGACTATTCTGATCATTATGTAGATCCCAAATGAGTGTTCTGGGGATGAGTTCGTTTTATCTCCGACCCCCATCTCCAGACTTCCCTACTCTTGTGGATTTGCTTCGAATCTCCAAGTGCCTCTCTAAAAAGCCAAACTCCTAGGCATAAGTAGTTTGCTTCCAGGGGAGAAGCTGTCAGCATTACAAGGAAGAGTGGTGGCAGGTTGTCGTGATTATGAGAAACCCTATTCCTAGACAAAGCTCTGTGTCAGAAACAATTTCCAAGATTACAAATACTGTCAGTTCCACCAGTCCCCTTTGCTTTCCAGAAAGCCCTGGTCCTGGGTACTCTCATAGCTCTCTCTCTCTCAGAAGCAATTATCCTGGGGAAGGACAGAAACTTGACTCTTCAATTCTTCCCTCAAAGTGACTGAGAGAGAGAGCTACGAATCCACGAAGGACCCTGCTCACAAAGGGGCATAATTCTTACGTGCTGTGGTTATGATGACCGTGATGACCTACCACCACCACCGCCTCACTCCTGGGGCATCGCTTAGTGATACTATTGCAGTGTCTGTTTTTTCATACTTGCTTCTACTTTCCTGACCCTTCTTTCTCGGCAAGCTCTTTTCTCTCTAATTGATATTACACCTCTTCCCACTAAAACCGGGAAGCAATGAGAGTGAGTTAGTGATAGTTTCTTTACTTCTGCTTACATGGCAGCCAGGGTGGAAACTTCTGAACCACAATTGTCCTGTTATTGCAAACAACTTGGTCTCCCCTAAGAGGCCATTAATCATTAAAACCTTTCTATTGTTTGGACAACCAAGATCTACAGATTTAAAACAGTCATCTCGGGAGGATTGGGATGCATAAAAAGATGAGTTTGTCTGATCACCATTGTGCTGAGATTCACAAACTTTTATGTACCTGGAAGAGCAGCTCCCCACACCCATCTCTCTGACTTGTGCGCCATTTCTTGAATATGAGAATAACTAATCATCTTTCTGCCTCTCTTCTTTCAGAAAGAATACTTAAGAATATCCAGCTTAAAAATGAGGTTCAGAAAAACAGCTGTTTCAGAATTTCAGCCAGGTCTTCGTGCAGCCATTCACTGGCCATCAAGCAGCAGATTCTTTTCTCTATGCATCCGAGGCCTCTGGACATGTGTTGGAAGGACAAGAGTAAACAAAGTAGGCCCTAGTGTCATTCTGCATAATAATATGAAATGCTATTTTTATGGTTGGCATGTGCCTGGGTAGATTATATTGTATTTAGAGAAATGTTTCCCTTCTTAATTCTGTTCTAAAGTGACTATCCTGTCTCTGAGATTCAACTTTTTGGAGAGCAGTAAGCATGTGTATGTATGTGTATATGGGTATATTCATTTGTGTGTGTAAACATGCCATTATTTTCCTGTAGATTGAGGACGAATTTCTATACCCACTTCATATTGATGGATGATCTAAAAGGAGATCGGCCTTAGCACACCATCTCCTCCTGGACTGTTTTGATGGGTGCAAAGACACAAATCCTCTTGAATAGCATGCAGGAGGTAAAGACCTTTGGACCACAGATCATTGCTCTTGTTCTCCCCTAGACTGAAGAAGTTCTCCTTCTTAAGTACAACCCTTCTGCCTGTCTGAAATGTTCAGATTTGGGGGAAAATATTCTGTGGAATATTATATATCAGAACATGTACCAGTCAGGAGAAGGCAGCTCTCTTCCTAAGAGCATGTGAAGACACCTTCCCTAAAGGGTGGTGCAGACTTATACTATGGTGGATATTAGAAAGAGGAATGAACTTGAAGACAGACAATCATAGCTAAGAACAGGGTGTGCCCTTGGTCCCCATCCCAAGACAGGAGATTCCTGCCCTCTGCTCTTTAGACAGGCTCTGCAAGTGCTGTTTCTAGCTGTCTGTAATGCACCACTGGGTAGTGAGGGATCTCTTGCAGCTCTTCCCATTATAACTCCATTGGTGTCCTCCCTGACCTCAGACTGCCAAGCCTCATCTGTGGTCTACAGTGGACAAAGAAGAATGACTCCCTCCCCTTTGGGCAAATTTCCATAGGATGTGTGCCCTTTTGCCCAAGCATTTGTTCCCAGGACATGCAAGATCATACTTGCTCACGAGAAGAGTGAAATCTTCATCTTTTTCCATCCCTGGAGGAAAGATGTAGAGAACGCTACTGCTTATGAGAAAGCACCACCCACTGGAAGCTGTTGGTGACTCGCATATATTGATAAAGAACAGTCCAGTAAAATTTTACTGGATGTAAAATTTTGTTAAACAGCACAGCCTGGTCTCAGGTATGCAGGGAAATCAAATAGAATGATGTTTCTCAAAGTATTCCAACCATATAGGTTTTGTTTTTAATGAAAATTTCTGAATCCTGAATAGTAATTTCATGATCTGTAGAATGGTTCTGAGGTCACTGTGTCTAAAGGATACTTTTATTCACATTATGAATGAGTCCTATGAGCATCCAGACCGTATCTATAATAACAGCTCTCCCTTCCATAAAAGCCATGCCTTAATAACTAGGAGAAAAGGGAGTGGGCTTATATTTTGCGACTGTACATGACTCTGAATACTACCATGGAATATGACCTGATAGGGACACCATTCATCATTCATTTTGCACCAGATAAAAAGATTGCAAACTGTTGGTTGGAAACTTCCTGTGTTGGACCTGAGCATCTTGTTGCTTGGATGATGAGTCATCTTTGTATTCCCAGCACCAAGCATAGCACCTGACACAGGCTTGAAGTGTTCATTGAATAAATGAATGAACTTAACAGCTCCAGCATAGCATGAAGTGAAATATGCTCCAACCTGTTTTGCAGTGTGTCATTCTATCTCATGAAATCCACCATTCACCGCTCACATTGGGATTTCTGGCATTACTTTCATTTGGCTATGTGTAGGAATGCAGAAGATTTTATGACAGTAGCTGACTGCTTAAGAAAAATTAAATAAAGCTTTATTAATATGGAGAGTATTATAAATTTGGGAAGTGCATTTGTCAATGGTTTTGAAATGAAGATGAAAAACCTTCAGATAGGAAAAACATTCACATGAAATATTCAAGTTAAAACAGTCGCAGCAGAATGCAACAACGAAAAGCCATAAAGCTGAAACTGGCAACAAGGTTGTACTCATTCTTGCTGGGTCTTCCACACATTCTAGGGAAATCTGTGTTGTCACAGTCCCTTTTGTCTAAGCAGTCATGTCCTATAGCCCATTAACTCACGGACCCTGGCTGATCAGACCATATACTACTAGGGGTCCCTAACCCAAGTGTAGACGAATCCTTAAATCGACCAAAAACCTATGGACCTGGTATGAAATTAAAAGCTAGGCTTTTCCCTATCTTCTAGGAATTGAAATTAGAAAGGCTTTGCCAGGTATGAGTAGAGCTAAATGCTACAAGTCGACAAAACCAAAGCCAGAAGCAAATGAAGCTGTAATAGTACAAAAAGGTCATAGAATGAAAAATTAGGAAATGAAAACAGAAACAGAATAAATAAAGAAAGCAGTCTCATTCTGCTCAAGGAAATATTTTAGGCTTGAAACAAGAACACTTGGGACCACTGAAAACCATGTTCAGAAATTAATCATGCAGCATCATTATTCCCTAATCAAACTAAATTTCTTACTTTTAAACATGTTAACTTCCATTTACTTTGTTAATTATAAAATAAAATGTGGTTAAATTACACAGGAAACTAGAAATCTTATTAATTTCCATTTAATTTATTAATTATAAAATAAAATATGGTTAAATTATACAGGAAACTAAAAATGTTAATGTTTCCCCCCTACCTCTCACACCCATCACCAAATCACATGCTTTTGAGACAACCAGTTTACAGTACGATGGCACCACGTTACAATACTTGGAGTTAGGGTCCTAAGTGACAAAGACAGCAGGACAGGAATACTGCAGAAAAGAATCAGAGTGAAGACTCTTCAACGGGTCTTTCCCCACCAAAACACTTCCTTTCTCGCCACCTGCTGGACAATGTGTGGTTGCTCTTCTTGCTGGTCCATTTCTGCCAAGAAGTAGAGGCACTGTCTCAAACCCTTGGTTCATTCAACAAATACGTACTGAGCTACACACCCCTCGCCACCTCAAGATACAAGGCACTATTCTGGAAGTTGTGAAAAAAACAATAACTACGATAGATATGTCTCCCATAATCATGAAATATATGTGCAAGAAAACAAGTAAAATCATAGATGTGATGTGTGCTATGAACAAAATAGCACACATCACATTTTATGGTGAATAAAATATCTAGGAGTAATCCTAAAGAATAGCCATAGAAGAGTTCTCTTGGGATGGTGACATTTACTATGAGAAGAAGAAGAATGAATATAAGTGTAGTGTAGACTGATGGATGGGATGGGTAAGGAAAGGTCCAAAGGCAAGTGGGAAAGGGTTTGGCATGTTTATTCAGGGATATGAGCAGATAGGGAGAAAATGGCTCACTTTGTCCATTGGAAGAAGAATAGGGAAGAAAAGAGACGTGAGGACACTGACGAGGAGGTAAGTCCAGGCTAGAGATGTTAGCACTTGGGACTGGGGTTGTGGTAGTAAAGTTGGAGGAAAAATCTAAGCAACTGAGATATGTTTTGAATACATAATTAGTGGCCTTTTAGAATGGAAAAAGAGGTGGGTGTTAAGGATTCCCAAGTTTCTGGTATATGCAACTGGGTGGATGGAGGTATCGCTCATATGGGAAAACCGAATTGAAGAATTTTGGAAACGTGGCATGAAGAGGTAAGATAATAATTCAATTTAGTACATGTTACATATAAAAGTTTAGTGATTCATTCAAGTGAAAATGACAAGTAGGCAGTAGTTATGTGACCATATACCTCAGAAGATTGGACTAAGCTAAAAAATAAAAATTGGAGGTGATCAGCATATAAATGGCATAGGATAGTATAACTTTAAGAATGAAAATGCTCTTTAAATGTAGAGTTTAGGCTTAAAGGTTTTTTTTTTTTTAAGTCTCTAAAGAAAGTCCTTAAGGAATGCCAACATTTAGAGGCTGAATGAAGCAAAAGACTGAGAATTATCTGCCAGAGAGGTAGGAGTTGAAGATTGAATGGGATATAAGGAAGTGAAACCACTAGTGTAAATGACTCTTTTTCAGAAGCCTGATTGTGAAGAACAGAAACACAGCAATAGTTGGAGCAAAATGTGGGAACATGGGGCAGGGCCAGGACAAAGGTGAGGTACACAATCTTAAGAGTGAGTGCCCCCTTAAATTATGTGCCCTTAGACACCTCACTTTTGTCGTTCTAGTCTCAACTCTGCATCCAGAGCTCTGCAAAATTCTTTTGAAGACATTGTTTTAGTTTCCTAGGCTGCTGAAAGCAAATACCATGAAGTGGGTTGGGTTGAACAATGGAAATTTATTTGCTCTTGGTTTTTTATACTGATCAAAAGTGGGATATTCTCTGCCAAATGCACTCAAATGATCAATTCCTGAGACACTTGGGTTTCAAAAAGAGAGTTTATTGCTAAGAGCAAAGCAGGAGATCAGATGGCCTGTTGGGATAAAAACCTTTCTTCCGTCCTAGGGCCAAGATGGCAGCTTAGTGAGGTGTGGGATTTAGTTCGTCCTCCAGAGCAGCTAGTAAATAGACAGGAATAGTACAGAACAGCTCCTGGGGCCACGTCAGTGACCAGACACACACCATATCCCAGTCTGGACCAACTGGACTGGCTGCGAGCCCACCGAGAACCATGAGTTCTCCAAGCTGTGGTGGCTGGAGCCCCTCCCCCACAGGCTGCTTCCCAGAGGGAATAGGAAAGAGACTTTACCAGCAGCAGGGGCTGAGTGCAACCAAGCTCCAATTGTGGAATTAATTAATAAATTCAAACTACTAAAAATAGGCCCCAGCTCAGCTGAACCTCGAGTAAAAGCTGAGGTTATTGGGTTTTGCCTCAGTACAGAGGGGCAGGGCTGACAGAAAAAGAAAAAAAGAAACAGAGGTTTTTTGGATCAGATAGTACATAATACTTGAAAGGATCTGGGCCCTGAAGGAAATGAGGGGACACATCGGACCTGAAGGTACACAAAGCAACATATGAACTTAAGCTCTTGATTAACAAACCCGAGGAATGGGGATCCTGCTCTGAAAAGGATTTTTCTCTTTCTTTTTTGTGGCTGTATTTCCTCAGCTTGACTACTCTGGATACAGCTGCAAGGCTACTCAGGCTCCAACTGCCCCAGGCATAGGCAGAATTAAGCTTGTTTGAGTGTTTGTCTGGAGCCTGTGCCATCCACAGGAGAGGAGTGGGGCCCAGCTCAGATGGATTCCCTCCCTCAAAGAATTCAGATCCCAGAGTCTGGGAAAGTGAAGCCATCAAAGCCAGCCTGCAACCTCTTCTCTATCTCAACCACACCCCCAGCAGGGAGAGTCTGCTGAAGTTAAAGGTACCATATCACCTTACGCAGGTGGGACCCACAGGCAGAAAAGCACCACATACTGGGCAGGATAGGAAAAACACAGAGGCTTCTTATGAAAGCCTTTCGATCTGCTGGGTCTCAGCCTCAGGGAAAACTGATGCAGGTGACTCTTTCTTCCTGAGAGGAGGCCAGTTTGGTCTGGGGAAATCTGGCTGAGGTCCATAATACCTAAGCAGACCCTCCTATGGGGTGGGGAAAAAGGCACCATACAGGCAGGGTATGTTTCTATAAGTTTCTGTAAGAAACAAGAACTGAAAAATTCTGATCTGTTAAACAAAGCCTAAGCTAGAGGTCCAGAATAAGCTGAACTGAATGTCAAAGAAGACAGACAACAAAGTGATCCAGCAAGAAAATCCTAGGTTAAAAAGTGAAAACAATCTCCAGAATAAACTAATTAAGGTAATTAAATGCCTAGACTCCAGCAAAAAATAATAAATCATACTAGGAAAATTGGAGATATGGCCCAAAGGAACAAACCAACAATTCAAATGAGATACTGGAGTTGAAGCAACTGATTCAGAATGTTCGAACAGACATGGAAAACCTCATCAAAAATCAAATCAATGAATTGAGGGAGGATATAAAGAAAGCAAGGAATGAACAAAAAGAAGAAATTGAAAGTCTGAAAAAACAAATCACAGATTTTATGGGAATAAAAGGCATAGTAGAAGAGATGAGAAAAACAATGGAAACCTACAATGTCAGATTTCAAGAGGCAGAAGATAGGATTAGTGAACTGGAGGATGGAACATCTGAAATCCAACAAGCAAAGAAAATACAGGGGAAAGAATTGAAAAATATGATCAGGGACTCAGGGAATTGAATGACAACATGAAGCACAAGAATGTACATGCTGTGGGTGTCCCAGAAGAAGAGAAGGGTAAAGGAGGGAAAAAACTAATGGAGGAAATTATCACTGAAAGTTTCCCAACTCTTATGAAAGACTTAAAATTACAGATCCAAGAAGTGCAGCATACACCAAACAGAATAGATCCAAATAGACGTACTCCAAGACACTTACCACTCAGAATGTCAGATGTCAAAAAGAAAGAGAGAATTTGAAAATAGCAAGAGAAAAGTAATCTGTCACATGCAAGGGAAGCCCGATAAGACTATGCATAGATTTATCAGCAGAAACCATGGAGGCAAGAAGACAGTGGGATGATATATTTCAATTACTAAAAGAGAAAAACTGCCAACCAAGAATTCTATATCCAGCAAAATTGTCCTTCAAAAATGAGGGAGAAATTAAAACATTTTCAGACAAAAAAATCACTGAGAGATTTTG
Source organism: Myrmecophaga tridactyla (assembly GCA_004026745.1). Lineage (NCBI taxonomy): Eukaryota > Metazoa > Chordata > Mammalia > Pilosa > Myrmecophagidae > Myrmecophaga > Myrmecophaga tridactyla. Next base: position 32,682 of record PVIY010015954.1, read on the forward strand.
TGACCAAGAGACTGGCTGTGCAAGAAATACTAAAGAGAGCACTAGAGACAGATGCGAAAAGACAGGAGAGGTGTGGAGAAGAGTGTAGAAATGAAGACTATCAATAAAGGTAAAAAGAAGAAAAATTAAATATGACATAAAATCCAAAAGGTAAAATGGTAGAAGAAAGTACTGCCTATACAGTAATAACACTAAATGTTAATGGATTAAACTCCCCAATCAAAAAGCATAGAGTGGCAGACTGGATTAAAAAAACAGGACCCATCTATATGCTGTCTATAGGAAATGCATCTTAGACCCAAGGAAAAACATAGGTTGAAAGTGAAAGGTTGGGAAAAGATATTTCATGCAAATAAAAATCAGAAAAGAGCAAGAGTAGCCATACTAATATCCAACAAATTAGACTTCAAATGTAAAACAGTTAAGAGACAAAAAAGGACACTGTGTATTAATAAAAGGAACAATTCAACAAGAAGACATAACAATCATAAATATTTATGCACCAAGCCAGAGTGCTCCAAAAGGAAGAACAAAGGATGGGCCTTAAGGACATTATGCTGAGTGAGATTAGCCAGAAACAAAAGGACAAATATTGTGTGGTCTCACTGATGTGAACTGACATTAATGAATGAACTTGGATAATTTCAGTTAAGAACAGAGGTCATCGGGAGATAGAAATAGGGTAGATATTGGGTAATTGGAACAGAAGGGATACAGATTGTGCAACAGAACTGATTGTAAAAATTCAGAAATGGATAGCACAATACTACCTAACTGTAATACAATAATGTTAGAACACTGAACAAAGCTGAATGTGAGAATGATAGGGGGAGGAGACCTGGGGGCACAAATGAAATCAGAAGGAAAGATAGATGATAAAGACTGAGATGGTATAATCTAGGAATGCCTAGAGTGTATAATGATAGTGACTAAATGTACAAATTTAAAACTGTTTTTGCATGAGGAAGAACAAAAGAATGTCAATACTGCAGGGTGTTGAAAATAGATGGTAATTAATATTTTAAAACTTTAACTTATGTGTGAGAGTAAAGCAAAAAATGTTTATTTGGTACAAAATGTATACTTTTACTAGTGCATTTCCTGATATAATTTATGTGGACAGCTTAACTGAACACCATAGTATATGGAACCTTGAGTAGGGCATGGGATTTTGTAGGTTTGACCAGAGTGATGCCCTAATAAATTGCAGAGTGATTTGAACAGTGAATAAAAAAGTATTTGCAAAGTCCCCTTGGGGGAATGGTGAGAAAGGGTGAAAATTCAACTTTTCCAAGTGGAGAATTCTTGATATTCTCACAAGCAGTGGGGACAACCAAAGCAATAGGCTGAGCCCCCAATCTTGGTGTTTGTTCATATAAAACTTAACCCCACAAAGGATAGGCTAAGCCTACTTAAAATTAGGCGTAAGAGTCACCCCCAAGAGAACCTGTTTTGTTGCTCAGATGTGGTCTCTCTCTTAGCCAACAGGGCAAGCATACTCACTGCCCTCCCCCTCTCTACGTGAGATATTATTCCCAGGGATATGAATCTTCCTGGCAACGTGGGACAGAAATCCTAGAATGAGCTGAGACTCAGGAGCAAGAGATTGAGAAAACCTTATTGACCAAAAGGGAAGAGAGAAGGGAGACAAAATAATGTGTCAATGGCTGAGAGATTCTAAACAGAGTCAAGAGTTTATCCTGGAGGTTATTCTTACTTATAATATAGATACCACCTTTTTAATTAAGGTGTACTGGAGAGGCTTGGAGGGAACTGCCTGAAAATGTAGAGCTGTGTTCCAGTAGCCATGCTTCTTGAAGATGGTTGTATAATGATATAGCTTTCGCAATGTGACTGTGTGATTGTGAAAACCTTGTGTCTGATGCTCCTTTAATCTACCTTATCAACAGATGAGTAAAACATATGGATTAAAAATAAATAAATAATAGGAGGAACAAATGTTAAAATAATTTTAGTAGATTGAAATGCTAGTGATCAATGAAAGGGAGGGGTAAGGAGTATGGTATGTATTAATTTTTTTCTGTTTTCTTTTTATTTCTTTTTCTGAATTGATGCAAATATGCTAAGAAATGAGCATAATGATGAATATACAACTATGTGATGATATTGTGAATTACTGATTATATATGTAGAATGGAATGATCATATGGTAAGAATGTTTGTGTTTGTATGTTTAATAAATAAATAAATAACTTTTCTCCCCAAACTGCAGTAACTTTGATAGTTTTATAGCACCAAAAGATGGGCAGGTTTTAGGATAATGGGTACAAGGGCTTGAGATGACAAAATTAGAGATGACCTAATTATTGAGCATGCAAAGACTGATTACATGCTTAGTCACAGATGGCAATGAGGCATTCGTCATTTATAGGTTAAAGTTTATAGTACTGCACATGTCAGGCAAAATAATTTTGGTTAGATCCAGCTTTGTCTAGCAAGATAGTTTAGGAATTGGGGTGGATTAGTTTAGGCTGACTAAAGTTCCTTCATTAATGAACATAATTATTTTGTTTATAATTAAAATAATCCAAAAATCATCATTTTGGATAATTATATCATCCAAATTTTTTGGATTAGGGGGTACAAGTGGGACCAGTTGCCAGTTTTTTACAATCAAAAAAGATAGAGGTTATATAAGTTATATCATCATTATCAAAGATCAAAGCAGCTAAGTTACAATTCAGTAATATCAGGTATTTCCTTCTGCCTATTCTTATATACCAGAAAGTAAGAACAGCATCTACATAATGATTTGGTAATCATAATTATTTGTGAATTCTTAACTCCTGTTTACATTTTGCGACCAGGAAATGTCCAAATCAAAGCATCATCAAGGCAATATTTACTTCCCAAAGACTGGCTGCCCGCAATCCTTGGCTCCTCAGTCATGAGGCAAGGCACATGGTGACATTTGCTGGTCTCAGCTTCTTGCTTCCATGGCTTTCTCTCTCTCTTTGCCTGAATTTCAGTCTCTTATAAAGGACTCCAGACCCACCTGGGGACATACCCAAGATGGTGGAATAGGGAGTTTTAGAATTCAGTCCACCCTCCAGGGCAGCTGGTAATTAATAGGAATTGTCTGAAATGACTGATAGGGGTTCTGGAGCCAGAGGCATATCATGCACCTGCCAAGAATGAGCAGAATAAAGAGCCTGATAAATTGCGGTGAATAACTGAGAGTAGATCTCTCCACACTATGGAAACTGGTGACCATCTCCAATAGACAGGTCAGATTGCTATGGAGTCACCCCCTGGCTGGAGATAGAAGTCCTCATTCCTAGAATCAAGGGGAGGGGGACTTGGCCAGGCACTGATTGTGGCCTTTGATTAGCAAATTTGGATTAGCTCTGAACACAGATAAATTTACAATTCAAGGAAAATAGACCCCAGCAGATTCTGCTTCAATCCCACCTCAGCAGGGAAGGAAGCAAGATAGATAGAGAGGCACAGAGGCTTCTCCAGTTGGCAGAGATCAGTTTGCTGATGGAAAGCTCTGCCTCAGGAAAAGGGGGAGAAAGGGCTGGGCACCAACTCTGGCTCTAGACTGGTAAACTCAGGGTACTGGACTCCAGCTCTGAGAACAGCTACATTTTTTAAATAGCCCATTAGAGAAAGCAGCTGGCAGCCTCTGTTTCAGTTGAACCCCAGGCAGGTATGGAAATGGGGCTGATTAAGAGACTCAGCAACCTTTCTGACAGTGCAGACAGGTTGCTGAAGGGTAGCTCTTCACCAAGAAATGAGGGGCAGGTAGAGCCCAGTAAAGGTGGCAGCTGTTATTTAGAGAATTCAGGTCCTTGGGTTTGGGACCCCAGCAACAGTTATATTCCACAAAAAGTGTTTGACAGCCTCTGTCTCACACCTGGCAGGGGCAGTGTAGCTGAGAATTAAAGTTGCAGTAACACCTTAGGACTGTGGGGAACAACTGGCTAGAGATCACCATCTGCTGGGAAAGACAGGGAAAACACAAAACCGGGAGACTTTATAAACAATACTGGTATCCTGCTGGTCTCCTCCCCAGGGCACTTTGGAACAGATCTTCACCCTCTTTGTGAGTCCTGGACCTGTTTATCTTGGAAAAAGATTTTGCCCCTATCCGGGGGAGGGGTCCTTCTCCCAGAATCAGCCCTCCAGGCTAAAGTAGCTTGGGATTATGAAAGGTGTGTTAAAAATATAGAGAGGCAAATCAAAAACAAACCAGAGCAGATCAACACTCCCAGAAGATGAAGAGGGAAAGGGAAGCTCTTTCTTGGAATGAAACAATTGTACAAATAGTACAATCTCAAAAACCATACCATATATAGAGGATGTTTTAGTCTATAAACTGCCAGAATGTGATATACCAGAAACAGAATGGCTTTTAAAAAGGGGAATTTATTAAGTTGCAAGTTTACAGTTCTAAGGCCCTGAAAATGTCCAAATTAAGGCATCAAGAGAAAAATACTTTAACTCCAAAGAAAGGGCTGATGAAGTTTGGGGTTTCTCTCTCAGCTGGGAGGGTACATGGCAACATCTGCTAGCTTTCTCTCCTCATTTCATAAGGCTTCCCTAGGGTTACTTTCCTTCTGCTCCAAAGGCCTCTGGCTGCATGGCCTCTGTTGGTTCTGATGGCTCTAAAGATTTTTCCAAAATGGTTCCCTCTTAAAGGGCTCCAGTAAACAACCCCCATCTTGAATGGGTGGACACACATCTCCATGGAAAACATCTAATGAAAAGTTATCACCCACAACCCTGCAAATGAAATCATTGCCCCCCCCCCCCAAATGGGACAAGACATCCAGGGGTAAAATTCTCCCTGGCCACATAGGAGATGACTCTCAGAGATGAATCTGGCCCTGGCACTGTGGGATCAACAGTTACATCCTGACCAAAAGGGGGGAAAGAAGTGTAACTAATTAAAGTATCAGTGGCAGAGAGAGCTCAAATAGAGTTGAGCAGCTACTCTGGAGGTTGCTCTTACAGAAGCTTCAGTTAAACCTTGCTTCCTAGGGCCATTCCAGCCAATCATAAAGAACAACTAGGGCAATACATAAGATTCCACAAGGGTTCCATGCACTAGAGTAACTTTCCAGAAACCTACAACCTCCAGAAGAGTCCCTGGACCAGATATGTCCTGAAACCTAGAGGGCCCAGCCTCTCCAGAACATCAGCTAGTTCCATCTAATCAAAAGTTACCACCCACAGTTGGGAAAGTCATAACTCCATGGAAACAAAGAGTCTAACCCAGCAATACTGAATGAAGGATTAAAGGACATGGCTATTCTGGTGTACACAACAGATTCAAACTGGCATATTTCACCCTTTGGACCCCTAAAAGACATTCCCTTTCCAAATGAAAAATACATTCATTCCATCACAATATCACAAAGCCTTAAACCATTTCAGTAACAATACAAATACAATACAAGGTCAGACACACTACAAAAGCTCATCAATCAGCTACAGGCATGGTCTGTCCTAAGGTAAATTCTCCTCTGCCACTGGACCTATAAAACTCAGTACAAATTATCTGCTGCCAATATGCAAAGGAGAGAGAGTCATAGGATACATATTCTAATTTCCATAGGGAGAAATTGGAAGGAACACAGGGGTCACTGGATACATATCGTTCTGAAAACCTTCAAGGTAAACGCCATTAGATTTCAAAGTCAGAGAGTTATTTATCTTCAGGGATTCAGAAAGCCACAGTCCCACCCTTTCCAATGGCCTAGGCAGCAGCGCCCCTGTCTCCAAATGCAACCTTGGGGAACATTAGGGAGATTACCTGTTCTTGGCTCCACCTCTCCAAGCATCGAAGCCACACCCATGCTCTCTGCCATCTCCAAGACACACGCTCAACCCCTCCAGAACAATGAGGTGGCAGCCAGGCTCTCCCCAATCCCCAAGGAATGTGCTCACCCTCTCCAAGGCCAGAGGTGGCACAACTCTTCCTCAGCAATGAGGAGAAAAGCCCACCTTCTGCCTTCAGGGCAAACTCATCCTCTCCAAGTGCATGGGTGGGTTTGCAGTTTCTTGGCCCGAGGTTTCTTGACTTCAGACTTTAGCTTCCATAGTTCTGCCTTTGAAGATATTTTTCCTTCAATTTGTCCCTTTTGTCTCCTTTTTAGTCTAGGCTGACAGCGGTTCCATTTATAAAGATCCTACAATACTATTTTTGGCTTTCTATACAATATGCTCAGATCATGCCCATCAGACAAGAGGAGTTTCCACAAATTCTTCCTGGAAACCTCCATCTCCAATCCTTGCTTCTCCTGTAATAGCTAATTGCTTCTATGTTAGATTAAATCTCGTGTGGGGCACTATTCTTTCAGGTCTCTCTTTCTGGAAGCCCAGAATTTTCCAGACCATCAAGTTCTGGTTTCTTTGTACCTAAGAATTCACTCAACTTATCTCTCTCCTCTCACAATTTACTACAAGCTGCAAGGAGAAACTGAGCCACACTTTCCACATTTAATTTGGAAATCTCCTCAGCTAAGTATCCTGGGTTGTCACCTTTAAATTCTAACTTCCATCCAACAATAGTATTCAATTTTGCAAGACTCTGTGCCACTTTAAAACAAGGGCCACCTTTCTTCCAGTTTGCAATTGGCACATTCCTGGTTTCTGTCTAAGGCCTTATCAGAAGTATCTTCAGAGTGCACATTTCTACCAACAGGCTCTTCAAAGCATTCTAGGCCTTTTCTATCAAGCTTCTCACAACTCTTCCAAAATTTTCCCCTTATCTATTTAAAAAGCCATTCCAAATGTTTGATATTTGCAAACTGCAGCAGCATCCCACTTCTCCAGCACCAAAATCTTTTTCAGTCTATAAGCTGCCAGAATGTGATATACCAGAAACAGAATGGCTTTTTAAAGGGGGAATCCATTAGGTTGCAAGTTTACAACTTCTATGGCCATGAAAATATCCAAATTAATGCATCAATGGAAAGATACCTTAATTTCAAAGAAAAGGTGAATGAAGTTCAGGGCTTCTCTCTCAACTGGGAGGGCACATGGCAACATTAAGCTTTCCTCCTCATTTCATAGGGCTTCCCCAGGGGCACTTTCCATCTGCTCCAAAGGTCTCTGGTTGCTTGGACTCCATTGGTTCTGGTGGCTCTAAAGCTTTTTCCAAAATGGTTCCCTCTTAAAGGGTACCAGTAAGCAACCCCACCTTGAGAGGATAGAGACACATCTCCATGGAAATCATCTAATCAAAAGTTACCACCCACAATTTGGTGGCTCACATCTCCATGAAAACAATTAAAAAGGTCCCACCCAACAATATTGAATGAGGGTTAAAGGACATGACTTTTCTGGGGTACATAATAACTTCAAACTGGTGCACAGGACAAGAATCAGATAAATAAGAGCTGAAAATTTTTCAAATCATTTAAACATGAGATACTTTGAACTAAATGTCAAAGAAGAATTATAGCACAAAGCTAATCAGCAAGAAAACCCTAGGCAAGCAAGAGAAAAATGACCTCTAGAATAAACTAATCAAGAAAATCAGACGCCAGCAAAAAAAAAAAAAAAAAAAAAAAAAAAAAAAAAAAAAAAAAAAAAAAAAAAAAAAAAAAAAAAAAAAAAAAAAAAAAAAAAAAAAAAAAAAAACCACAAGCCATACTAAGAAACATGAAGATACGGTCAAAGGAACAAACTAAAACTTCAGATGAGATATAGTAGTTGAAACAACTAATTAAGGATGTTCAAATGAATGTTCTAAATAAATTCAGAGATGAAGGAAAATGTGGCAAAAAGAGATAAGGAGATAAAGAAGACTCTGGATGAGTGTAAAGAATAATTCAAAATCATGCAAGAAATAACAACAAAACTTATGGGAATGAAATGAACAATAGAAGAGATTAAAAAGTACAATGGAGACACACAGCAGCAGATTTGAAGAGGCAGAAGAAAGGATCTTGGAACTAGAGGTTAGGCCATCTGAAGCCTTACACACATAAGAACAGATAGAAAAAAGAATGAAAAAAAAATTGAGCAGGTCTCAGGGAATTGAATGACAGCATGAAGCACACAAATATGCACATCATGGGTGCCCCAAATGGGAAGAGAGGAGAAAAGGGCAGAAAGAATATTTGAGGACAATAATGGTTGAAAAATTCCCAACTCTTGTAAAAGACATCAATATACAGGTCCAAGAAATGCAATACACTCCAAATAAAATAAATACAAGCAGAGCTATTCCAAGAAACTTCATAATCAGAATGTCAAATGCCAAAGACAATCAGAGAATTCTGAAAGCAGCAAAACAACTGCAATTCATCAGACACAAGGGAAGCTCTATAAGACTAAGTGCAGATTTCTCAGCAGAAACCACGCAGGTGAGAAGGCAATGATATGATATATTTAAGAAACTGAAAGAATAAAATTGCAATGTAGAATTATGTGTTTGGCAAAACTATCCTTCAGAAATGATGGAAAGGAGGCAGGGTGGGATGGCAGTGGAAGTGGGACAATATGGCAGCATAGGGAGGTGTGGGATTCAGTCCATCCTCTAGAGCAGCTAGTAAGTAGCCAGGAACTGCCTGGAACAATTGTTGGGAGGACTCCCATGACCAGATATACATCATACACCAGTCTGGAACAGGTGGAAGGGCCAAGATCACAGCACAGAACTTTAAGTCTCCCAAGCCATGGAGGCCAATTCTGGCTCTTGATTATGAACACAGGGTGCTGGGAGCTGACTCTGAAAAGGAATTTTGTTTTCCATTTCATTTTTTTTCTCACTTTTTAGCTACCCATTAAATGAAGCTGCACATATTCTCAGGTTCAGCACTGCCCAAAGCAAGCGTGGAGTTAAGAATTGTCTGAATGATAAAGTAAGTAGTCGAAGTGAAAGCATTAATTCCCTAGGGCGTATATTTTCCACAAGAAAAGAGGTGGGGGCAGGCCACAGCACAAGTGGTGGCTCTCATTTAGAGGATCCAGACCTCAGGGGCTGGAAAGCAGAAATAGTTTAGGACTGTCTTCTACCTCAGCCTCTGTGCTGGCTTGAAATGATTATACATCCTAGAAAAACCATGTTTTAATCCTGATCCAATCTTGTGGGAGCAACATTTCTTTAATCCTGATTCAATAATGTAGATTGGAAACTTGATTAGATTATCTCCACAGAGATGTGACTTGCCCAATTGTAGGTATTAACTTTTCAACAGAAGGAGATGTGATTCCTCCTATTCCAGGTGGGCCTTGATTAGTTTACTGGAATCCTTTAAAAGAGGAAGAATTTTGGAAAAAGCTAGAAGGCCATGGGAGAGCACAAAATCCATGAGAGGCAAAAGAGCCCATGCAGCCAGAGACCTTTTGAGATGAACGCCCTTGGGGGCGCTTCAAGAAGTCTGGAGAGAAAGCTAGCAGACATCGCCATGTTCACCATGTGCCTTTCCAGTTGAGAGAGAAAGCCTGAACTTGATTGGCCTTTCTTGAGCTAAGGTAACCTCTTGTTGGTGCCTAATTTAGATATTTTTATAGACTTGCTTTAATTGGGACATTTTCATGGCCTTAGAACTGTAAACTTGTCACTTATTAAATTCCCCTTTTTAAAAGTCATTCCAGTTCTGGTGTATCACATTCTGGCAGCTAGCAAACTACAATAGCCTCTGTCTCAGCCACACCCCTAGCAGGCACAATGTCTGTTGAGAATTAAAGGCACTGTGCCACTTTAAGCAGGCGTGAGCTGTGGGATGACAAGCACCTCATGCTGCACAGAATAGGAAAAACACCTTAGTAGAGGCCTCATAGGAAAGACTGGCAGTCTGCTGGGTCATATCCTCAGGGAACCTTGATACTGGTTACACACTCGTCCTGAGTCCTGAGCCTGTCTTGTCTGGGAAAATGTGATTGGGATTGCTCCTATCTGTCAGGGCAAGATCCAGAAAAACAAGGGCTGAAAAATTCTAATCAGTTAACAAAAACTAAGCTAGAGGTCAGAATAAATTAAACTGAATGTCAAAGAAAAGATAGAGAACAAAGCCAACCAAAAAGAAAACCCTAGGTAAAAGAGAGAAAACTGACCTCCATAATAAAGCAATCAAGGAAATCAGATGCCTAAACACCAGCAAAAAATCACTAATCAAACTATGAAGAAAGAAGATATGGCCCAGTCAAAGGAACAAACTAACACTTCAAACGAGACACAGGGGTTGAAACAACTAATTAAAGATTTTCAAACAAATCTTCCAAATCAAAACAATGAGTTGAAGAATGATATGGCAAAAGAGATGAAGGATATAGTAGATATTGGGTGGCCATAAAGAAGAATTCAAAAGCTTGAAAAAACAAATGGCAGAACTTATGGGAATGAAAGGCACAACAGACAAGAAGAAAAACACAATGGAGACATACAACAGCAAATTTGAAGAGAGAGAAGAAAGGATTGGTGAACTAGAGACAGGACCTCTGAAATCCTCCACACAAAAGAGCAGATAGAGAAAAGAATGGAAAAATATGAACAGGGTCTCAATCTCTTCACAAGAATGAATGAAGCACATGAATATATGTGTACGGGTATCCCAGAAAGAGAAGAGTAGGGAAAAGGGGCAGAAAGAATAAAGGAGGAAATAATCACTGAAAATTTCCCAATTCTTATGAAAGACATAAAATTACAGATCCAAGAAGCCAGCATACCCCAAACAGAATACATCCAAATAGACCTACTCCAATACACTTACTAATCAGATTGTTAATGTCAAAGACAAAGAGAATTTTGAAAACAACAGGAGAAAAGTGATCAACCACATACAAGAGAAGCTCGATGAGACTATGTGTGGATTTCTGAGCAAAAAACAAGGAGGCAAGAAGGCTGTGGTATGATGTATTTAAGATACTGACAGAAAAGAAACTGCCAATGAAGAATTCTATATTGGCAAAACTGTCCTTCAGAAACGAGGGAGAGAATTTGTGAACAAGACACCTGAGAGAATTTGTGAACAAGACACCTGCTCTACAAGAAAAATGAAAGGGAGCACTACAGACAGATATAAAAAGACAGGAGAGAGAGGATGGAAGAAGAATGTAGAAATGAAGACCATCAGTAGGGGTAAAAAGAGAGTACGTTATTTTAAGTATAATGAACAAAGCTGAGTGTGACTATGGTTGAATGAGGAATGCTAGAGACATGTATGACACCAGAAAGAAAGATAGAGGACAAAAACTGGGACTGTATAACTTAGCAAAACCTAGAGTGGGCGATGATGTGATTAATGGTACAAATATAATAAAAGTTTTACATGAGAGAGAACAAATGAATGTCAGAACTGCAAAGTGTTGAAAATGGGATGGTAAATGGAAAAAATACAATCAATGCAAACTAAGGTTTATAGTTAACAATGACATTGTAATGTGCTTCCATTAATCATAACAAAGACAATATACCAAAGCTAAATGTCAACAAAAGGGGAATATAAAGGAGCAGTATGGGATTCTTAATGTTATTGTTGTTTCTCATTATTATTTTTTTCTTTTTTCCTCTTCTTCCTTCTTTGTGGAAGAGGTGGAAATGTTTTCCTATAGATTGGGTTGGTGAATGCATAACTATATTATTATATTGGGAGCCATTGAGTGTTTACTTAGGATGGATTGCACAGTGTGTGGATAAAACTGTTTCAAAAATAAGCATAAAGTTACAGTACTGGAGAAAATATGTAGAGAGATAGATACCTATTCACTGTTGGTAGGGAAGTAGAATGGTGCGGCCCCTCTGAAGGGAAGTGTGGTGGTCCCACAGGAGGCTAAAGTATAGAGTTGCCATATGGCAACCTATATTAAGTACCATACTAATATTTTAGTTCCTCGCAATATTAGGTATATACTTAGAGGAATTGAAAGCCAGGTAGCGAATGGACATTTGCACACTGGTGTTTATGTCAGCAGTGTCAATGATTTTCAATGAATGAAGGTGACTTAAGGGTACATCAACTGATGAACAGAAAGGTAAACTGTGGTGTACACATAGAATAGAATATTGAACATCTGCAAGAAGGAATGAAGTTGTGAGGCATGCAACTAGGTGAATAAACCTTGAGGACATTATGGTCAGTGAAATAAGCCAGAAATGAAAAGACAAATATTTAAGGCATCACTAATATGGACTAAGTATAATGTGTAAACTCTCAGAATTGGATTCAAGAGCATAGATTGACAGGGGATAAAAAGTGGGCAGAGACTGAATGTACTTTTGAGTGCAGTCAATATAATTTACTTTTTTAGTTCATTTTCATTCTGAATTTATTGCAGGCATATTCCTGCAGTTGGATGTTATCTTCACAGAACCATGGAACTACAGGAGATATGATGCAGCCCTTCTTTGGCAGCCCCCACCTAATGGCACATGGGAAAAATATCTCCAAATTCTGGATTCTCTAGATTTTAATCCAACCTCGACATGACAACATTCCACCTGGCCATTGTAGGTGGGACCTTTTGATTAGTTTACTTCAGTTAAGATGTGAACTGCACCATTCAAGGTGTGCATTAATCCTCTTACTGGAGTCCTTTATAAGAGGATAAAACACATTCAGAACCTAAGAATTAAGAGAAGCTCTCAAGGAAAAACCCTGGAAAAAGAGAGGACCCACATAAAACAGGAAGCCACTGAAGCCAGAAGCTGAAAGCAACAAAACTCAAGAGAGAAGGACCAACAGAAGCTAGCTACATGCCTTCCCACATGACAGAAGTGTCCCAGATTCCAGCATTCTGTCTTCAGAATCTAGGTAACATCATGTTGCCTTGAGTTGGACATTTTCATGGCCTAAGAGCTTCAAATTGTAAGTTAGTAAATCCCCATTATAAAATCCAAAAAACTCAGTCTAGGAACCTTTACAGATTGTATTGCACACCTAGAGGAACTAGAAAAAGCATAGCAAACTAACCTCAAAGCAAACAGAAGGAAAGAAATAACAAATTAGAGCAGAAATAAGTGAAATTGAGAATAATAATAATAGAATCTACAAAACCAGAAGTTAGTTCTTTGAGAAAATCAATAAAAGTGACAAACAGCAGATCCCCACAGCCACCAGGAAGCTGGACCACAGTGCCTTCATTTCTAAGATGTTCACACCAGAATACTCAGTGAAACTCAGGCCAACAGCAAGAAACAGATAACTCAGGGCACTGGGTATCTATATTATATCTGAGGCATATAAGTCCTGCAGGTATTGCCGAGCTGGGCATACTGCCCAATGCACACAAAAAAGACCAATTCAGTGACACCCGGTTTTCAGAGAGAAAGGGTTTATTAATAGGTGCCAAGTAGGAGACAGGAACAACAAGCTCAGACTTATCTCCTGCAGTCAGAAGGGCCTAGCGTTTTTATGGGATTAAACAAGCGAAGCTGGTATTAGAGATCTTATTTCAATTGGCACGAGGATTAGTTAGCAAAGATTCAAATTAAAGATTGTTAAATGGACTATTATGATTGGTTGTGTATATATTCAAATTTAGAATTTAAGTTTTCAAATCAAAGACTGTAAGTTGGCTTATACTGATTGGTTATTTATAAAATCACTTACATAATTGAAGGGAAAAGATTCACAGCACAATTTCATAGTTTAACTTGTGTGGTCAGTTTAGTTGAACACCATAAGTGCAGGGAATCTTGAAAAGGGCGTGAGATTTTATCAGTTTGTCCAGGTTAGTGTGATGCACTAATAAATCCTAGAGTGATTTGGACAGTGAATAAAGAATTATTTGAAGGGTCCCCTTAGGGGAATGGGGAGAAAGGGAAAAGAGTCAACTTCTCCATTTGGAGAATTTCTGACACTCTCACAAGCAGTGGAGACAACCAAATCAATAGGCCGAGTCTCCGATCTTGGGGTTCACCCTTATGAAACTTATTCCTGCAAAGGATAGGCTAAGCCTGCTTAAAATTAGACCTATGAGTCGCCCCCAGAGAACCTCTTTTGTTGCTCAGATACGGCATCTCTCTCTAAGCCGACACGGCAAGTGAACCCACTGCCCTCCCCCCTCTACATGGGAGATTACTCCCAGGAGTGTGACTCTCCCTGCCAATGTGGGACAGAAATACCAGGATGAGCTGGGACTCAGCATCAACGGATTGAGAAAACTTTCTTGACCAAAAGTGGGAAGAGAGAAATGAGACAAAATAAAGTGTCAGTGGCTAAGAGATTTCAAACAGAGTCGAGAGGGTATCCTGGAGGTTATTCTTATGCATCATATAGATATCCCTTTTCAGTTATGATGTATTTGAGTGGCTAATGAGAAGTACCTGAAACTGTAGAGCAGTTCTCCAGTAGCCTGTTTTTTGAAGATGGTTGTATGAAGATATAAAGTTTACAATGTCACTGTGTGAAAACCTTGTGTCTGATGTTCCCTTTGTCTAGAATATGGATAGATAAGTAAAAAATATGGATAAAAATAAACAAATACTAGGTAGAACAAAGGTTAAAATAAATTGGGTAGATGGAAATATTAGTGATCAATGAGAGGGAAGGGTTAGGGTCATGGCATACACGAGTTTTTCTTTTTGCTTTTTATTTCTTTTTCTGGAATGATGCAAATGTTCTAAAAAATGATCATAGTGATGAACATACAACTATGTGATGATATTGTGAAGCACTGATTATATACCATGTATGGAATGTTTGTTCAACATTTCAGGTTGAAACTCCTTTCTATGAAGCCACCTAATTTCCTGCTTTGCTCTAATACATTTGCTGGTATTTTGCCCTCTGCACAAACAAAACTCTGCTTAATTTTTTTGTATGCTGTATGGTGGGGTCACATTTCTTTTTTTTTTTTTTTTTTTTGGTCATGTGAGTATCCTATTATTGCAGAACCATTTGTTGAATTTTTGTTTGTTTGTTTTGCTTGTTTGTTTTTTGGGAACTGCATGGACTGGGAATCGAACCCACCTTTCCCGAATGGCAGGCAAGAATTCTACCACTGAACTACCTTGGCACCTCCCCTACTGAATTTTTAGTACTCTTATTTCTAACGATGTAAGCACCTTTAAGAAATACATCAGAAATATATGAATGAAGCTGATCTGTACAGGACTAAGGTAAATCAGAATACAAGGTAAAGGAGAATGTCATCATATTTTAAAACGTCAATTTCTATGTGAGACCAAAGGGAGAGATGTTTATTTGGTGTAAAATTTATATTTTAGGTAGTGCATTTCCTAATATAACTTGTATGGTCAGTTTGGTTGAATAAGTACATGGAATCTTGAATAGGACATGAGATTTTGTTGGTTTGTCCAGGTTAGTGTGATGCCCTGATAAATGCCAGTGTAATCTGGACAGTGATTAAAGAAGTATTTGCAAAGTCCCCTTGGGAGTCTGGGGAGAAAAGAAGAAATATTCAACTTCCCCATTTGGAGAATTTCTGATATTCTTGCAAGGAGTGGGGACAACCAAATCACTAGGCTGAGCCTGTGAAACTTATTCCTGCAAAGAATAGACTAAGCTTACTTAAAATCAGGACTATGACTCATGACAAACCATGGGATCTATCTTGTCACTATTTGTTGAAGAGTGCTTTGAAAACTATTGCTTTTTCATTTCTTTGCTTTCTATATATGTTATACTATACAATAAAAAATTTTTTAAAAAATTAGGCCTATGAGTCATCCCCAGAGAAATACCAGGATGATCAGGGACCCAGCATCAAAGGACTGAGAAAGCCTTCTTGACCCTAAGGGGGAAGAGAGAAATGAGACAAACTAAATTTCAATAGCTGAGAGATTTCAAACAGACTTGAGAGGTTATCCTGGAGTTATTCTTATGCATTGTATAGATATCCCTTTTTAGTTTATAGTGTATTGGAGTGCTGGAGGGAAGTACCTGAAACTGTTGGGCTGTGTTCCAGTAGGCTTGATTCTTGAAGATGACTGTATAAAGATATAACTTTTACAATGTGACTGTGTGATTGTGAAAACCTTGTATCTAATGCTCCTTTTAGCCATGGTATGGACAGATGAGTGAAAAAAAATATGGATAAGAAATAAATAATAGGGAGGATAAGGGGTAAAATAAATTGGGTAGAAGGAAATACTAGTGGTCAACAGAGGAATGGGTAAGGGGTGTGATTTTTTTCTTTCTTCTTTTTATTTCTTTTTCTGGAGTGATGCAAATATTCTAAAAAATTATCATGGTGATGAACATACAACTATGTGATGTATCTTGAGCCACTGATTGTACACCAGGCAAGGAATGTATATGTGTGAAGATTTGTCAATAAAAATGTTTTTTTAAAAAACTAAAAAATATATATACTAGACATAAAGAGACATGATGTAAAGAAAACCTCACTTCACAGTTTGATGTGTCCAGTCTTACTATTTTATTTACAACAATGGTTCTCAACTGAAGATGATTTTATATCCGCTCACCACCCCACCACCCCCACTCCCCCTGCAGGGGACATTGGTAATGTCTGGAGACATTTTTTATCATTACCATTGGGAGGGTGTTACTGGCATCTAGTAGGTAGAGCCCAAGGACGCTGCAAAGCATACTGTGATATTCTGATTTAAAGACAGAAACTTTAGGTCCCTTTCAGCCCCTGAGAACTAAAAGGTAAAATTACAATAAATGAAAATAAAGCAAAATTTAATTCAAGCATATCTGATTCCCACTACATGCAAGGTATTGCTAGGAGTGTGTGAATAACACCAAATATGAGACATATAGTGCCCTCAAATAGCTAATTATTTTCTCGGGAAGATAAGACATATATGCTTAGAAAAGTAATAACAATAAAAGGTTAAAAAGTACAAATGCTTAACAGTTAAGAACAATTAAGAATCCTTGAGTTGGCCTTTAAATAATAAACAATGAAAGCATTTCAGAGGAGAAAACAATCTAACATGATATCTAATTTAAATCTTCATTTTACAGATGAGGAAACTGAAACAGAGAGACTAACTTATCCAAATTCTGAAATATGGTCCACTTTTTCTTAACCCTCTCTTGTTTCCTTTACAACAACTGCCACTGTGATTGTTGGAAAGACAGAAATAGAGAAGTCCCTACAAGCATTTTTAGCAATATACATTATGACAATCATCATAATAATCTGTTTAATGAGTAGACTTGCAGAGAGCTTGCATTAAAAACTAATAAAAAACAAGACTGGAAAGGAATGAGAATCTTTGTATAAAGAGATAAGGCTGAACTGAACAGAATGATAGTCTCATTCTAGGTTTTCTAAATGATGTTAAAAGAGAAATAAAGGTAAGTGCTAAAGGAATGTCATAAAGGGTCTGATTCCAATGGCCTGAGGTTACTCAGGGATGTCTTGGTGGAAGAGGTGGAATGGAGGTGAAGGCATAGGATTTGGATAAAGGAGACAAGAACTGTCTAGATAAGAAAAGCAGTGTGAGACTCAGAGTTAGGAAAAAACAAACAAATAGCTTTAAGTACAGTGAATAAATAAGACTAACTAGACTAAATGGCTTGAGGAAAACTGGGAAATAAGGCTGCCTTCTCTTCTCATTCTATTCCCTCTCCTAAGAAAACTCCATTTTCACCCATATTTCAACTACCATCCTCCATATAGAAATGATTCATACATGTCACCAACCAATATCTTTCATCTAAGTTCAATAAATTATTTGCTGAATAAACTTTTAAGTACTCTCAAAAATAGTACTGAGAAAAACTATGTAGTTGATGATTAAGGTCATGGGTGACCTCTGAGAATGCGATTTGAATATTCCAATGAGTGCAGGACCCAGAATGCAGGGACTCAGAGAGCAACTGAGCAATAAGAATAGGGAAGAGAAGATGAACAAAGGGGCAGCAGTGTCAAGGATAGCTGTTAGTTTTCATTTTCCTTTTCTTTATGCCATTGTTGTTATTCCCCTAGCATTGGGAAAACAATAAAGAGCAAAATTGAAAACATTAGAGACCAGAGACAGATAAAATTACAGCCTTCTGTAGGAAGGAATTTGTCTGAAAATGTCAACAAAGGGGTGAGGTAAGCAAAGATCATAAAGGAGTGGTTACCTTAAGCATGACACTCTTGCCAGTTGAAAGTAATATTTGAATTCACAGATAAAGATGCCGATGGGTTAATAAACCACCTGGACCTCATTAGGGAGTGCATCTGGAAGAAAGAGCTGTGGTACAATCAAAAGGTAAGGAAGCCATGTTAAACTATACCACTTAGATGTGGTCAGCAAAATCCCAATTATGGGAAACCCCACAGATCAACAACTTAGCTCCTCCAACAAATAAATCGCAAGTGGAAATAAGTGGAGGAGGAGATGTATGAAAAGAAACTTTTAAGACCTAACAATCTGAATGGATCCTGGTTCAAGTAAACTAAAAATATACATATTGAAAATGGATGATCTTAAAGAAATATATTAAGCATTTAGGTATGATAATATTGTGGTTTTGCTTTTTTTTATGTTTACAGCACTTTATGATTTTACAGTGTCTTCACACACAATATCTTATTTGACCCTCACAACAACCCTTGAGGTAGGTTTTAAGCTGTCCATTTTACAGAGAGAATGGAAAGGGTAAGACATATATACCTTTAAGTGTATACATAAGATACACTTAAGAATGATACTAGAACCTTAATAGTGTAACCCATAATGCTGGGGCTATAGGGGTTAAAAAAGGAAGGATTGGACAATGGTAAAATTTTGGTCTGTTAATCAATAGAAGGACATGAAATTACACGAAATCCCTTGCCTTGTTTTCCTTTTTTTTTCAGTCTGTCTTTGCTTTCCTTTACTGCTTCCCTATTTTAATCCCTTTCTTCACCTTCACAAAATATCTCTTCTACTGAAATATTCCTCTCCAGAACCTATACTATTTACAGAAAGCATAAAATACAAAAAGCTTTGTAGAATAAAAAAATCATCAACATATTTTTCATAATCAAAATTATTTTGCTTGGAATGACTAGGTAATTTCAGGAAAAAAGTTTTAGTTTGGTTCAAATTATTGAATAACCATTCCCAAATTCCACTTTTACCTCATTTTAACACTTGAAGAAAATCTTAATCTCCTCTGAATACTTATAGAGCCCTGTTCTTCCCCACAATCTACCTCTGCTCATGAGAAGCAATTGCCTGTTTACTTGACAATCTTTCTCATGGAAACATCTTCATAAGACCAGAGACGATATTTTATTATTAGTTGTTATATGTCCTACTCCAAGAAATACACAATGGACTTCTGTGATTGAAGGATGAAACTTCTATGTCCTCATCATCTCTGGTTAAGAATAATGTTTTGAACTGTAAAGAATCCACATGTAATCAGTACCCGAGAGATTTCTCCTAGAACCCAGTAGATCAGGGCTCCTGGCCCTGCATCTGAGAATGGGCTGCAGCATCCAGCCAGTCAATACATAAGAGGCATCCAGGGCAGGGATACTGAGTGATGGTGGTGGTAGAGTACTAGAGAGGGAGAGATATGAACTGGAAGGAAAGGCCCAAATAGCACCAAAGGCCAGGAGAAGAAACCATGCAGAAACTAGGAAAGACCCAGGAACCAAGGTCAGTTGGTTGAAGGAGCCACAAAGGGGTCTGGGAAGTCAGTTATGCTGATGACTGGTCCAGAGTTGAAGGGCTTTTTTTTTTTCCCCCCTTATGGATTTTTTTTTCTTTATTAGAGGGATTATGGTTTACAGAACAATCATACATAAAATACAGGATTCCCATATACCACCTCACCAATACAACTTGCTTTGGTGTGGACCAATTGTTACAATTGATGATAGCACATTTTCACAAATGTACTATTAATTAAAGTCCAGGGTTTAACTTATGGGGTCACTGTTTGTGTAGTGTAGTTCCATGATTTTTTTTTAACTTTTTTTTATTGATTAAAAAAAATTAACAAACAAAACATTAAGATATCATTCCATTCTACATATACAATCAGTAATTCTTAATATCATCACATAGTTGCATATTCATCATTTCTTAGAACATTTGCATCGATTTAGAAAAAGAAATAAAAAGACAACAGAAAAAGAAATAAAATGATAATAGAGAAAAAAAAGATTATACATACCATACCCCTTA